>JARHVA010000486.1:1292500-1607500 GCA_037957365.1 Torreya grandis | reverse complement strand
TATTTTATTTTTTATTTATGTTACACATAGTGTATGTAGTAATTTTAATTTGAGATGGATGATATGTAGGAACATTCATCAACTAAATCAGGGGCATATAGTCATCTTATTTTATATTCAATTATAGATTTATAGTGGTTCTAATATTTCAAGAGGTTACAGTGTTCTATCAAGTGGTTATAAAGAGGTTTAAAATGTTTAATTATTTAGTTGGGAAGCATATTTTTTCACTTGAATGGGTTAGTAGGATATAAATTTTAGATGTTTTTCCACATGGCAAGGAAAATTAAGGCTCATGATAGTCTCATATTTTTTCAGAGATGACAACATGTTCACATATGATTACATGATTTTGTTCCTTTTTATCATTTTTAGTTTTTAGTTTTTTTTTTTTGATTAATTTTTATTTATTTATTAAAACATTTATCTAATTTAAGTCATTCAAATTTTATTTAGAAAAAATTAAAATGTTAACTTTGGAGAATTCATATAGATTTATGTAAATAGTGAGTAAATGTGTTTTTTCTATTTTATAGGTTGTAAGAGTTGAATTATAATATAAGGAAATCTCTCTCCTTTTAAATTTTTGATCACATTCATTTACAAAAATAAATTTGAGCATAACTTAGAAGTAACAACATCACTACATAGTATCCACCCTTATTTGTTTTACTTTAATGTATATGTATGCAAACACATTAAAGTGGGGTATTGTGTAGACACCTAATTTTAGTGAAATTCTTGTGGTTTTAATGTTTTATTAATTTGTATAATTATTTAAAATTAGACTCTTACTGGATCATGTAACTTTACATTAGAGCCATCATAGCTTTTAATTATCACCGTTTGCTCATGAAAACTTTTAAATCTATCATTTGTTTGCCTCATGATACTCACCATTACTATTGAAAACCCATTGATATTTAATTATTTATATTTTTGTCACATTGACATAAATAATAAAAGTTTTATAATGGTTCGACCTCTATTGGAACATTCTAATTACATTTATATTATTTGTGGTTCTTTCTTTCCCTTTCACTATGTTTCCTTGTGCCATGATTTTTAGTTTTCCTCCTTCCACATGGTTGGATACATGTGAATTAGGTCCTAATTTTAATTTCCAACTAATATATCACATACATTTATTACATCTTACAAAATTAGAAGGATTACTTTTGCACTCTATTTTATTGAAGGATTTTTATTACATCCTTATTACAAAACATGGATATTGCATTAGTGAAAGTGTGTATATATATATATAATATATATATATATATATATATATCACCCTAGTTGAATCTTGAATTTCATATAAGGGATGAGATTACTAAATTTTGACATGCATGAGCATTTATTTCCAGTCTCAAAATTAAAATTTGTCTTAATGCAGGAAGGAGGCTGACTAAGGTTGGTCCCTTAACTAACAAACCATTTTTTTATGTCTTAGTAAATGTAGACACTATTTATAAATTACATATCACCTTAGTATTTAACACTTTGAAAATACATATAATGGATATACCTTCAAATTCTATACCTTTCTCACTACCAAAAGGCTTATATACACTATCTCTATGTGTCTCATTCTTATCTCTTAGTCTAACTAATATTATTCTAATGATTCAAACCTTCTATCTTACCCAAAATGTTAAAAAATGGATTGTATTCCATCTCTATGAGTTCTAGACGTAAACCTATTTTCTAATTGCCTCAAAACTTGTGTCTTAGTCAGATTCTCATGTTGACACTAGTGTCCTATTCCAACGTAGTGTTTAGTGCCCTAAAGTCATCCAATTTGTAAATGAAATATATCCTAAAGGTCAGCCTAATTTTTTTAATGTGATATATTCTCCAAAGGGATTGGTATAAATATAACATCAACCCTCATTCATTCCTCACCTAGAAAGACCTAGACAATACCTAACAACTCATAAGGTAAAGTAACAAAAACATTCAATCAAGCACTCAAGTGACCAAATATTCCCTATTTTCTCCTATTTCCATATTGATCGTAGGGAAAATACATATACAACTCTAAATTATTGAAGGAGAATTCCAAGATCCATATTTTCCATGTTACAAACTAGGTCACTGTTGTAATTAATTATCACACATTTCATGATTCACATACAAGATAATATGTAGGGGAGAACTACATAAGTCTAAGGCCCTCTTCAGAGTATTGTCTATGTAGACATTTCTCATTGATAGAGGGGTGTTTGAGGCAGCTCAAAATTATGTGCCCACTATTTTTTTTTTCCCATAACTGCTATGAAGATGAAAAACTAGGGTTTTTCCATTTGACAAGGAGTGATAATCCATAGCCTAGATCTAAATACACCATAAAAAAGGTGACATGTAATGCAAAATAATCTAGGTTGTCACATCCAATTTCAATAGGTATTCCATACTAGACATCTATATCTAAATTAGATAGTAGTTTCGATGTAACCATCCCAAGTTGATGCAAGTGTCAATGGCTATAAAGGTATAATTTTAGAGTTAGGTGGTTGTTCTAAAATCTAGATATAGTCTAATTTTTGCCTATTCTATATCCATATCTATATTAACATCAAAACCAACTAAGTATCTTATTTTATTTATCATTTTAATATCTGACATAATTATACTTTCTATTTTTAGCATATCTCAACATAATAAATTTAGTATATGTTTATATGAGATTTTAAATTAATTGGTCTATCTTAGAGATAGTATACCATATTTATTACCTTGTATATCTATTCCTCATTTAACCCAAGATTCCACTTAATCTAAATTTTAGGGTTAAACAATAACTATGGAATTGAGCTCAAATAAAGGAGAAATAGTTCTGATAATTGCATGCATCTATCCACTTATGTCAGAGATATTTATGGGCATAATATATTGATGATGGGTTTCACAAAAATTCAAACCCATTGGACCTACACAAATCTTATCAAAACATGACTAACACTATCCATAAGACTATCATTATCAGAGGGTTCTAATTCTATCCACTGTTTAATTTTTAGATGTTCTTTTACTATGTTCTAGAACCTTATTTTTATTATTTTTAGTCTTTATCAGAACTCAAGTAGGTTAGAAATTATGTATACATTTATAAACCCCCTTGTAAATTATTAATATTTATAGGTACATTGAATCATGTACCTCCAAGTAGAAAGGTAGGTATACATTTATTATAATTTATTGTAATTAGATCAAATCTACTATGTCCCCATTTTAATGTCATTTGTGTAGTTTTTTAAACCATTGTGCACCCTCCATGGGAAAACAAAAGGGAAAACAAGAGGTAGAATATAAAAAATTAGCCTCAGGGGGAAAATAAAATAAATGTTAAGGCATGAATGAAGGTGGTAGTGAAACATAACAAGCATGAAAAAATATCTCACAAAGTGCCATAAGCCAACTCACCCCATTCTTAGTGAACTTATGATATACATTGAAAGATATTAATGCATCTATGAGTCCTAAAAAAAATGTCAGTAAGCAAAAACAAGGTTTATACATATGCCCCATATAAATTTCATCATGTGTTACAATAGTGCAAAGTGGGATGGTTATTTTTGAAAATAACATAGTACCACAAGATATTACCTAAGTTGTGTAATAAATGATGGAACATTTTAGATAAATTAAATAAATGAATAAAAATCATATATACCTTCACTTACCTAATTATTTATATGAAGCATGATGGTGTAAGTTACCAAATCAATGTTGAGATGAGTTTAGAAGGCTTGAAAAATAAATGATATTTTGAAATGTTTGCAAAAAATTCACTAGCACCATAAAAATACTCATGACTTCAGGATTTTAAGATCATTCTAATTTTTTGATATGAGAAATGATTGGAAATATATGGCCAATATACAAAAGCTAAGAGATAATATTTGAAAGTTTAAATTTTTTAATTTTGAGGCTATAAATAGGGGATAGGGTGCTTCATTTGTTATATTTCTAATTTGATATTTGGAAATTTTTGAGCTATGAGATAATAATTTCTAGTGCAAAGAGAGGTGATGGTGAGAGGACACAAACATAGATGTAGTGGCACACCATTATGACCAATCATAATGATCATGATGTTAGGTTTTGCATTTAAATATGAATTGGGAAGATATGGTAGATTATGTTAAATGGGAACTATGGAAAATCATCTCAAAAAAGTTTTCCCAAAAGGCCATCAAAACATAAGTAATAAAGAGAATGGTAATGTTTTTTTTGTTTAAATTATATTTTGAAAATTGTGTGATTTTTAAAATTAATAAATAGGGTTGTGCACTTGCATGACATATTAAACCATGCCAATGGAGTTTTTTAGGTTAGAAATTAGATCATGGTTGATGTAGATGGCTGATTTAGTTGATTGAAAAATATGGTCAATGGATTTTTACCAAAAATGGCCAATGTAAATGGAATTTAAGACATGGTCAATGACATACTATAAAAATCATCGATTTAGTTACAAAACTATAAATAAGTGTATTTTTTATATTTTATTATAATTTATCTAATTATTGTCTAATGAGACACAAATTAGGTATTGTTATTTGACATTATGTAGGAGTACATATGAATATGATTATGGTAGACTGTATATGATTTTTAGCTTCTAGATTTGTTGTCCAAATTATCAAATACAAACAAGGCTATTATGATTAGTCTAGGGTTTAAGGGTGTCATAGAGATGTGTTACATGCCTCTAAATGAAAATATTGTTTTTATGTTTGTGGACCTATGGGATAAATGCACAAATAATTATAGATTGGTGGTGGATGGGGACATACTATACATTGATATTACCTTAGAAGATATCCATGTGATATATGGGATACCAATTGAGGGAACACTAATTATATGTGATATCCTCAATATAGATTCATGGTAGTGAGAACTACCGCTATAGACCATACATATAGACTACTACCACCCACAATCCTACCTTATGTAACTTAAGGATGTATTTATAACACCAATTTTGGATATTAAAAAGGTTGTCTTGGGTCTTATGGTGACAAGTCTATTATGTCACAAGTATGATGGGGGTGTGTCAATTTTTACCACAGTGGTGTTAAAAAACTTTGGAACATGGCACATTTTTAAATATGGGGGTTGGTATGTTGGTTCAAATAATTAATTATTTTTATTGTATCTTATAATGGGAGTGCCTAGTGATTGGGCTAATTTTACTCTTAAATGTGTATATCTATGAGTGGTTTCCTAATAGACCTAAAGGTGTACCAATATACATAGCAAGATACTTTCCTTGAGTTAATTGATGGCCTTGGGGACTTTTTGTGATATATCAAAGTAGAGACATTGAGTAGGGATACTATCACATGGACCCCATTCATAGGTTTAATAGATGCATGATTTGACTTAGCCATATAAAATTCCTACTCCTAATTTTTCAAATATTTTATGGCATTTTACCTAGTGGGTGGAACCACATTCATGTGACTGAGCACATATTAAATTTTTCCTTCCAACATAATTACATGTATATACTTTCATATTTATGTGGAAATACATGGGAAGAATCCATATGGTGTTAGGAGGACACTATCTAAAAATATTCATCCCATTTTTGAGACTTCAATTCAATCCTCAACATTGAGGGAGGAGAAAACAAGAATTAGTGGAGGTAGCAATAATGGAAAAGGTGGAGGTAAAAAACACATACTCAAGTGGTATTTTTGGTAAGGAATATGAGATAATGTTCTTTATTAACATGATGCTATACTAGTGCAGATATATTTTTAGAGGAGGGGAGGATGCATGGGCATCTATTGAGAAATAAATTTTAGTAGGGAATCCTAGACAACACCTTCTTAGGGCAAAAATAACTTCCCTAGCTGAGGTGGGGCAAGGAGAGGATAGACATTAGTTTTATGGGTAATATTTGATGTTGATGCAAAATCATAGAGGATACTTATGACCTAGGGGCCTATGTGTTAAGATATCATATATCTAGAGTGAGATACCCACCAAGTGAGGCCAAAACCTTTAGTTTTGAATATACATAGGGGAGATGGAAATTAGACTTGGGGGAACAAAAAAAGGATTAGGATGAGGATGATATTATAATTTTAAATTGATATGATGGGATGCCTTATCTATGATGAGCCAATTCATCTATGTAATATGATCAATATTATGATCATAACATTTCCTAGACTTGGAGATAATCATGTTAGAAAGTAGAGTGTGATGTGTGTGTGTTTATGTGTTAATTTTGTTTTTCAAATATGCCAACTAGGTGGCACTCCTTGATTGAGCTCATGTACCCTCAAATTCTATATGATGTGCTTCCACAACAATTTGTTTAGTTTATTTAAGACCCAATAACATTGCTAGCTAGGATAAATGTTAGATCATTTAGGCTTATTAGATAAGATACTTGAGCTTTAAAGATATGGTGATAGGACCCAAGTCATTCTTCATATATATGATTATTTGTAGGAGGGGATTTTGTACTAATGCAATAGGTTTTAAACACCTAGTCTATCTTGGTAAGAGAACATGCATAACAAATAGACATTAAAACTATCATAATGGAGAGAGGGCATGTAGATGGTGCACACATTTTGGAGTTAGAAAGGTTACTAGCCATGACATAGGGATAGGGATAGGGATTTTTTTCTATAAATAAATCCTTTGCTCGATCCCTTAAAGAAGCTAGAGATGTTGTGTCAGTGTAGAGTGTAGATCCTTTCCCATATAAGGATTTGGGCACCATATGATATTTTGTATATATTATGTATATAATGGACATGTATATGAAAATGATGTTGTATATAAAGAATCTATAGATGTTGTGTCAGTGTAGAGTGTAGATCCTTGCCCATATAAGGATTTGGGCACCATATGATATTTTGTATATATTATGTATATAATGGAAATGTATATGAAAATGATGTTGTCTATATATGACATTTGGTCCCATATTATTCTCTACATGTTTAATTTTGTCATTGTTGATCTTGATTTGATGAAACATTGTATTATGATGTTGTCTAACATGTTTCATTATTACATTCAAAAAATGTGAGCATGTATCTAATGTAAGTAGATATAAACATTTGACAAGACAAAATATGTTATAAAATAGTAAAGTAATAATGCATCGAATGTAACTAGATATAAAAATCTAAGTCAAAAAAAATTTGTGATAAAATGATGAGGTAGTAAGACACCAAAAAAAGTATATAATAAAATATAATCAAAATATAGATGTGTAAAAATTATAAGGAAACAAGACATCAAATATAAGTAAATACAAAAATCTAAGCTAAATAAAATATGTGACAAAATAGAAAGTAAAGAAATGAGTTAGATAAAAATAAATGCTTGTGTTATTATTTATATTTGGAATAAAAAGACCATATAATGTCACAACTAAGATGATGAAATGGTGTGGATATGAGTGATAATAAGAGAGACGAGAATTTTGAAGAAGACTGGGTTGATTCTCTAAGATCTTATAATATTAAACTCATAAACTTTTAATGAAATCTACAATATAAGAGGAGAATAAAATTAATAAGTAAAAATATGTAAGAAAGACCTATTTAATTCCACATAGTTTGAAAATATTAAACCCACAAACATTTAGTTGGATCTATAACAAAAGAATAAAATATGAATCATGACATAGAAACATGAATGTAATGAAGAGGGATGTGGTCAACTAGAAGTACTATCCACTAAGTGGATATTGGTAATAATATGTGTGAAAGTAAAGAGGTGAGGTGCCACTATGGTGATGTGAAATCCTTATCAGATATAAGACACTCTAATCAAGTGGGTAAGACTAATATTTATTAACATCAATGGTTTAGAACCCTACCTAGCTAGTTTAAAGTATATATATTGTCCCATTAAGGATATGTAATAAATGTACAAGTTTCTACCTTCCCATGATGTGTTACTCATTCCTTATGATTTGAATGGATCCATCATTCAAGTGTAAGTATTAGGTAGTTTCATGAAAAGGTGGGTGTCACAAATGATAGTGTAAGGCCTCATATCCCATTGTATTAGATTATCACACTATAGCAGACCTTTACATCTACTATGAGGCCAAAAATGGTGTGTTGGGGTATTTTACTATGCATCAATAATTATATATGTGCCAATATACTTACCCTAACAAATGATACTCATCATGACAACATATAATGCAAATGGACTTGCATGATCACTCAAGGCACATAGAGAGACTGTTAGGGTGCATTAGATCAATTACATAAGATGACTTAGACCAATCAACCTTGATACCTTCTAGAGTGGCATCAAGGTGGACCAACACCTTTTTATATTAAACATTTAAATAATATTTAAACATGTATATAAGATACAAATAACACAATAAAACTCATGAGTTTAGTAAACAAGATGAAATGATGTCATCAACCATTAATGAAATCTTTTAGCTTCTCTGCATTAAAATGATCAATAACAAAACATTAAATAATTTTATTAAAACTTAACAAGATTAACAATAGCAATAATACCAAGGGAGTAATGTCAAAATCATTAACTGAGAGGCAAGGTGGGATTTTATAAGTACAAGCCACCACCTTGTAGTTATAATTAATAAACACACAACCCTTAAATCACACAATCATTTATAAATATAACACAAAATAAATGATTTAAAATAAATTATATTGAATAAATGAACCCTATATTTACAACAAATTTTGTTAGATTTTCTCAAAACTATTTCAATAAATGGCTTTCCTTGTTGAACATTATTATTGATTAAGGGAGAGATTGTTGAGCATTGTCATTGAGTGTTAAGATTTCATATTTAATATTATCATTTATGTCAAATGTTCCTATGAATATGTATGGTTACATCATTGATGTCAATCTAATATCATTGATGTCAAAGGTTCTTTTGAATATGCTTGGTCAAGTAAGCCTTGAGGCATGTGTATGATGAGTTCTGATTATCAACATAATAAGTGTTTTTGTTGTGATAAAAGAATACTATCTTGGGTGAAATATTTGATAAGAAGCATGAGTGTGTATATGTTAGTATAAAAATTATAAGTCATCTTGTAATGATTTGTCTATATCTTATGAGATGATATTTGTAAGTGGCATGATGATATGATTGAGATCTAAAGAAATTGTATGCTCTGAAGATCTATGTGAGTAGTTATGAAGATGATCTAAATGAGATATAAAGATGAGAATGATTTGAAGAACACTTAATAGTGTTTTAAGCATAAGGAATATTGATTGAGGCTATACATGAGGTGTTGAGGACCTTATAATTAATTAAAAGGTCAGATTTGAAGATCTATGTGTACAACAATGAAGATGCTATGAAGATCTTAGTCGATATCCAAAGATATATCTAAAGATTTTTTATTGAAGTTTCAAAGAAGATTGAGTGTATGAAGTTGCTTGAGTATACACAGAGACATTGAAACATAGGAGAGTTTCAAGGTGAAGTCTATAGTGTGGCTAGAAGGTCAGATTCAAAGCATAATAAGACTTGTAGGACAAGGCTTAGAAAGAAAGAAGAGAGATGGTGGATAGATGAGGTAAAAATATTAGTTTCAATGAGATGAGTAAGAAGGTGAACATTTAAATAGGTGATTAATGTTTATTTTATTATGTGAATGAAGTTTTAGGTATTGGTTTACAAGAAAAAGGCTTGAAAAGTATTTCAAGGTTTCTCAAATACACATAATGAAGAGTTGCCTACTTGAGAAGGTTTTCTCAATGATATTTGGAATGTGTAGCATATAAATGAGGTCCTAATATATTCATTGTATATGATGAAAGGTTATAGCTCAAAATTCTAAGTATTGGTTTCTAAAAATAAGAGCTAAGTTTTATGAATGATCGTTAAGACTGAAAGATGGTCTAAACCCTCATAAAACCCTAATTATGACCCAATGTTGAAGATATTATTATAAAGAGCTTAGAATATTTTTATATGATCAGACAAGTGATTGGAGCTTGAAATAAACTCTCCCAAGAATCTCTAGGTGTGATTGATTTCTTAGGTGAGTGAACATACCCTATAGGAAAGTGTTTGTCTTTCAGATATTTTATGTAGCAGACAAAGTTGATTGAGTCAAAGTTGTTAAGTGGATGAAGATAAAAGTGTGAGAATTTTAGTTTTTTTTCATTAATATTTATGGATAGGTTCTATATCTCAGGTGTGCAAATTTGGTGATCCAAATTGGCTAGTCACTAATAGACCTAGTGGTGCAAATAGTAAGATAATTAGGTAGAAGTGAAAATATATTTATTGATGTATTTTCATTTAAGAATAATGCATTAAAATGCATGATGATTTTTTTCAGTTATAAATGATCTATCCATGATTTTTATAATCTTGGAATTTAGCGTAAGAGGTTGAATCATTGAATCCAAAATGGCTTATCTAGCTGAGTAGAGTCTATGAGAGAGAAGGTAAAAAGATTGGTCTATAAGACCAATAGTTTTCATTAAGGCTCATGATCTAATTGATTGAGGCTACTCTAATGATGTTATAATATTTTGTTCATGTATTTAAATCCCTTTAATTTATTCAATCATTTGTTATATTTCATGTTTTTTACTATGTTTTGGAGTCAGTTGGCAGTTCTAAGTGAACATCTTGCAGAGAAGTGTTTGAGCCTATTTACCTTAAGTTGAAGCATCAGATGCATTTTGTGATGAACTTGATTTCATGAGGTTTCTTAATATGTAATTTTTTTCCATATTTGTTTGTAAAAATTGAGTATATCCCTCATTTGTTCAAGATAGACTTTCTATATATGCATAGGCCTTTTATAAGCAGTGATTTGGGGAAGGGTTAAAGTGGTAGTTAGATCTAAAATGTGTTGTGGACCTAAAGTGGAGTTTTATAAGGTCTATTGGAATGGTGTATGAATTTTTCCTATTGTGTGAGGTGTTGGATATGCTTCAATAAAGATCAAAGGGTAACATATTGTTAAGAAGACCTATTAGGTATATATAAGCCTAAAAGAGGAGTAAGGGTTAATTGATGTATGACCAACCTATTGTATTGACTAATTCATGATTAAGGTATGTTATTTTTAATATGAAAATACCTATTCATGTCTTAATTAATTAATTTTAATGTGTATATGACTAAAAAAGATGTGATCAAGAGACTTGTATAAAAGTAAGGCAATTGAGGCCTATTTGGTATGCTTAAAGGAAGTTAAGTGTGGGAGAGTAGAAGAGGATAAGTGAATGATATAAAAAAAATTGAGTAGAAATAGGTCATGTGGACCATTAGATAAATGTTATTAATACCTAATATATGTCTATAAAATAGATCAAGGTCAAAATACCTAATCAATCTGTGGAGAGGGCTAATTGAGTGAAGAAGGCTGAAGGTTAATTTGAGAGGGACTGAAGTGAGTGAAGAGATAAAGGAGTAGATCATCATATATTATATAAGAAATAAGGTTTTATGAAGGTGATCAAATAATTATGTGGATAATTTGGTTCTAATTCATTTAGGAGGTTGGTGCCTACTTGCAAGTGGGTGCTTGTTAAAGCCTAGCTGAGTTAGTGCTAAGCTAGTTGGGGTTGGTGCTCTATGTGGGATTGGTGCTTCACTAAATATTAATGTTTATCTTATATAACATGTATTCCATTTAATTCATCAATGGGTTTTATACCCTTAGAGGGTTTCCCATGTATATGTTATATTCATGTGTTTCATGCTCTTATGATTTGATGTTTATGCTTTCTAAGATGTACATGATTATTATAATGATTCATGATTGGTTAAGAAGAATTGAATAAATTTTTTTTAAGACTAATTCACCCCACCCTCTTAGTCATCTTGTTTCCAATAATTGGTATCAGAGTAGGTCCTTTGGATCAGACTTGACAACCTAAAGGAGATCCTAAGAAGCAAGGATGACTAGTTAATAAGCTCAAGGTGGTTTCTCTACCAATAAGGATCCACTATTTAATGGATCTAACTATACATTTTTGGAATTCCATAATGAATATATATCTGATGTTATAAGGACATGATATTTGGTAGTTAGTTATGGATGGTTATATTTCACCAATAGATGTAGCAAGTAAGAAGGCTAGTGAAAATAACTCCAAAGCAATGAATGTCATTATATGTGGCCTAAAGATGCAGAGTTTGTAAAGATAGTGAAGTGTGTTTCAACCAAAGACATATGGGACAAATTAAATACTATCTATAAAGGAGACACCAAGGTGAATATGGCCAAGTTGTAGACCCATAGATGATAGTTTGAAAGTTTGAAGATGAAATTATTGCATGTTACCTATTGAGGGTTGATGAAATTCTCAATATCATAAGAGGATTGGGAGAATAAGTGAAAGAGTCTACTATTATCCAAAAGGTATTAAGATCACTAACTTATAAATTTGACTCTAAGGTGTCTGTAGTAGAAGATATGCAAGATTTTGACAATCTAGAGATGGATGGGCTTCAAAACATCTTGACTGCATATGAGATGAGAGAAAATGAAGGAAGACCTATCAAAAAGGAAGAAAATTTCAAGGTTAAACATAATTCAAAGGCCAAGAAGGTCAAAGATAAGGTATGTTTAGATATTGATGATGATAAACTCATAATTATGTTTTCTAATAAGTTGAGGTTTGGGTCAGGAAAGTACAAGGGTAATTTACCCTTCAAATGTTTTAACTATGGTAAGATTGGTCACTTTGTAACCTAGTGTCCTAACAAGGACAAATCTGAACATGATAGAGATGACAAAAATGCCTATAAGTCTAACAAGAATAAGAGATAGTTTAAAAATAATGAAGGAAGGAAAGGGTCATTTAATAATAAGAAGAGCTTCTACACTAAATAAGATAACTCATCTGATGTAAGTGATTTAGACACATCTAATAGTAATGATGGTAGTAATGAATCTAAGCATGACAATAATGAAACCCTGTTCATAGGCATAAAATTAGATAATGAGGGTTTTTAAATGGGAAAGACATTATGAATAATGTAGAATCAGATGAAGAAGTATGCTATGATAGTGAAGAAGGAGAAGCTAAAGTGGATCTTGAGGTAGAGCTAATGAGTGACCTAGAAGATTTGAAGTTTGTGACTAAGAAAAACAAGAAACTAAAATCATTTGTGCAGGACTATGAGGAGTAGATTGGATTATTTGAGGAAAGACTAAGCAATACTTCCAAAGAGTATGAAGAGATCATCCAACAAGTTGAAACCTAGATTGAGATTGTGTTAACAAGCCTAAAGTCTAAAGAGGAAGATTGTAATAGATATGAAATGGGAATAGAATCTATGAAATATAAGTTAGATCAAATACCTAGAAAGATGAAGAGCTTTGTGAAGTTTGAAAAGAGAACTAAGGATCTAGATGATATTTTGAATAATCAAAAGTATGAAAGTGACAAGATAGGTCTTAGATTCAAAGAAGACCAAAATAAGACACCTCAAGTTAAAAAGAAGACTATTGAAGACAAGAAGGTCAACATGAAAAGACCTATTAGATAGCTCAATGCTACAAAGTATGCTAGTTATTTTAATGGTTACTATTTTTCATGAAGTAATATTGGTAATAGAGCAAGAGAATGTAGAAGACCCTCCAAGAATGAGTACTTATGGAACTATGGAAGAAGAATCAATTGGTCAAATGAAGATCATAGTCATCATCAGTCACATGGTATGTATAAGGTGGTCTGTTAAAACTATCATAATATAGGACATATTGCTAGATTCTATTCAAATAGAGTTATAAGGTCATATAGTCAGGATAAGAAGATTTATAATCATACCTCTAAGAAATGGATCAAGAAGTCAGACTCTATAGATAAGTTAAAGATGGATTAAAAGACTAAAGAAGAAGATTCTATGAAAGCTTAGAGTATAAATTGTGATTACTCAAGTCACATGTTAGGAGACAAAATAGGTCTTGGTCCTCTTGTGATTGATCAAATTAGTAAGAATGAAGAGTTGAATAAGAAGAAGGATGAAAAGTTTATTCATAATTAGTCTACAAGCTCAAGTGGAATGATTGATATGATAGAGCATACCTTAGGTGAGAAATCAAGTAAGGAATACTAAGAACACTTGTTATCTACAAGTGTTGACAAGACAATCAAAGAAAAGAAGAAGGTTGACAAGGTTGATGTTTAGATCAAGCCTAAAGTGCCAATAAAGTCCAAATAATGTTGAAAAATATTCAATTTTGTAAATATTTAGAGATCTAGGAATATCCTGAGTTCATATTGTTTTGGTGCCCTATGAAAAGGGGGTGGCTTCATTAAGTGTCATGGAGACATTCTTCAATCAACATAAGCATGAGGGTGAAGTCAAATAAGGTTTAGTTTGATAATATTACATGTTGTATATGTTGCAAGTAAGGAGATTAAAATGGATATTATTCATTCTTATGTTGGTAAATCTATGGTTTGAAGGTAGCATGATGAGAGATCTAAGATTGGTATCAGGTATTTGAAATCAAACTATGCATATAATTGATATATAAGAGGTAAGCTTTTGAGATTTGTTTGTTATGAGTAATTAATCTAAATATATGAAGAAAAATGTGGAGTTACTATTTATACATTTGGTATCAATTATGGGATAACCTTGTGTATGGTCAAGGCTTTTATCTTCTTCAGTCATGTCAAGAAAGGTATGTGATCTTGAGTTTCTAGTTCTTATAAATAAGATATGTTTGGTCTAAGACGAAGCTTGGTAGCTTTGAGTTATTTTGTCAAGAAAGTGAATATTGTTTGATATAAATGGAGATAAGGATAAATTATGTCTGAGATGCTTTATAGACTCTATTTATAGAGCTTTTGATGAAACAGTTGGGAGAGTGACCTAATTGAAAAGTTTCTGAAAATGGTTGTCATAGTTTCTGAAGACTATATGTCATCTAGTGTCTTTGAGAGATAATATCAACTCACATGGAGAAGAGTGTGTTTTTAGTAGATATAGATGATATTTGATGTCTAATACTAAGATAAGCATGGTGGATGCTTGGTTTTAGGGGGAAATACTTGAATTGTTAACTGAGCTTGATTTGTGTTAAATCAGTTTTGTAATTTGAGTTGATTTTGAAAGAGATGATAGTTATAGAAGACCTTTGTCATTAATTTCAAAGGGGGAGAAAGATTATAAAATATGAGAAAGATCAAAAAAGATGAGAATAGGGGCAAGATCAGAAAGGGAGAAAGAAAAGGCAAAAACTGAGTCTAACATATGATTACCATCAAGAAGTGGTTGACAAAGTTTTTTTAGTATGTTTACCATTAATGACATAGGGGAGATTATTGAACATTATCATTGATTAAGGGAGAGATTGTTGATCATTACCATTGAGTGTTAAGATTTGATATTTAATGTTGTCATTGATGTTAAATATTCTTATAAATATGCATGGTTCTTTCATTGATGTCAATCTAATATCATTGATGCCAAAGGTTCTTGTGAAGATTCTTGGTCAAGTAAGCCTTGAGGTATGTGTATGATGAGTTTTGATTATCAGCACAGTAAGTGTTGTTGCTATGATGAAAGAATATTGATTGAAGAATGTTCTAATATTATCTTGAGTGGAATCATTAGGAAGCAACATGAGTGTGTACAAGTCAATATAACAAGTATCAATAATATTTTAATGATTTATTTAGACCTTGTGAGATGGTATTTATAGGTGGCATGATGATATGAGTGAGCTCCAAATAAGAATTTGTGTACTCTAAAGATATGTGTAAGTAATTATAAAGATGATCTGAATAAGATATGAATATGAGAATGCTTTGAAGAATACTTGATAGTGTTTTTATCATAATAAAAATTATTTGAGGCTATACATGAGGTGTTAAAGACCATATAATGGATTAAAAGGTTAGTTTTGAAGATCTATGTTTGCATCTTTACAGATGATACAAAGATCCTAATTGAGCTCCAAAGATCTATAAGTAGCTCCAAATATGTTATGTTAAAGTTCTAAAGAAGAGTGAGTGTATGAGGTTTCTTGAGCATACACAGAGATATTGAAACACATGAGAGTTTCAAGGTGAAGTCTATAGGGTGGTTGGAAGGTTAGATTCAAGGCATAATAAGACTTGCAAGACAAGGCTTAGAGAGTAAGAAGAGAGATAATGGATAGATAAGGTAATAAGATTAATGTACATGACTTGAGTGACTAGGTTAAAATTAAAATAGGTGAGTCAAGTTAATTTTAGTATGTGCATGAAGTTTTAGGTCTTGATTTGCAAGAAAAATGCTTGAAAAGTATTTCAAGGTTCCTTGAGTACATAGAATAACGAGATGTCTAACTAAGAATTTTTTATTAGTGATCATTGGCACATGAATAATATTCATGAGATATTAAGATATTCATGTTAGATGAGGAAGCGTTATATCTCAAAGTTTCAAGCATTGGTTTCTGGAAATAGGAGTTAATTTTTATGAATGATCATTAAGACTAAAAGATGATCTAAACCCTCATAAAACCCTAACTATGACCCCATGTTGAAGATATTATTATAAATAGATTATAATGGCTTGATATGATTAGATAAGTGAATTTAGGTTGAATTCAACTCTCCCAATCATCTCTAAGTGTGATTGGTTTCTCAGGTGAGTGAGTAAACCCTATAGGAAAGTGCTTATCTTTCAGAGATTTACTGTAGCAGATAGAGTTGATCAAGTCAAAGTTACTAAGTGGATGAAGATAAAATCATGAGATTTGTATTTATTTTTCATGAATATTTTTGGATAATTTTTAGATATTAGGTGTGAAAATTTGGTGATCCAAGTTGGCCAGTCACTAACAGACCTAGTGGTGCAGACAATAAGAGAATCAAGTAGAAATGAAAAGATGTTTCCTGATGAAAAGATATTTTTTGGGTCCTAAATTATCTATCCATTATTTTTAGAAGCTTGTAAGTTAGTGTAAGATGTTGACTCATTGAATCCAAAATGGCTTATCTAGTTGAGTAAAGTCTATGAGAGAGAAGGTTAGAAGATTAGTCTATAAGACCAATAGTTTTTGTTAGAGATCATGATCAGATTGATTAAGGTTGTTTTTAGGATGTTATAATATATTTTTCATACATTTAAATCCCTTAAATATATTCAATCATGTGTCATATGTTCATGTTTCCTTGACTATGTTTTGGAGTTAGTTGATAGTTATGAGTGAACATCTTGTAAAGAAGTGTTTGAGCCTGTTTACCCTGAGTTGAAGCATTAGATGAAGTTTTTTATGACACTAAGGTCATGAAATTTTTTAATATGTAATTTTTTTCCATGGTTGTTTGGAAAAATTGAATATATGCCTCAATTGTTTAAGACAAAGTTTATGTATATGTGCATGCCTTTTATAAGTAATGATGTGAAGAAGGGTTCAAGTGGTAGTTGGACCTAAAAGGTGTTGTGGATATAAAGTGGACTTGTATAAGGTATATTTTAGTGGTATATGTCTTATTCATACCATGTGAGGTGTTTAGATAAGATTCAATAAAGATCAAGGGGTAACATGTTGTTAAGAAGACCTATTAGGTCTCCATAAGCCTAAACGAGGAGTAAGGACTAATTAATGTATGCCCAACCTATTAGATTGATTGATTCATGTTATTTTTAATATGAAAATACCTATTCATGGATAACCTAAGTGATTTAAATGTTAATCCAACTAAGAAATATATGATCAAGAGACTTGTATAAAAGCAAGGTAGTTGAGGCATATTTGGTATGCTCAGAGGATGCTAAGTGTGGGAGAGCAGAAGAGGATAAGAGAATGATATAGATAATTTGTGTGAATAATGAGGTCATCTAGACCATTATATAAATGTTATAAATATCTAATAGAGGTTATGTAAAAGATAATCAAGGTCACAAGACCTAATCAAGCCATGGAGAGGGTTAGTTGAGCAAAGAAGGCTGAAGGTCAGTTTGAGAGGGACCAAAGTGAGTGAAGAGCTGAAGGAATAGATCATCATCTATTGTATAAGAAATAAGGGTTTCTAAATATGATCAAATAATTATGTACTTGTGTTATTTGTGAGTCATTTAGGGGGTTGGTGCCTCCTTGTAAGTGGGTGCTTGCTAAAGCCTAGTTGAGTTGGTGTTGAGCTAGTTGGGGTTGGTGCTCCATATTGAGTTGGTGCTTCACTAAAGATTGATGTTTGAATTATAGGACTATAGTAAATCTGCTTCATTATTAGATTTTATTCCCCTATAGGGTTTCCCATGTATATGTTATGTTCATTTTTCATGCTCTTATGATTTTATGTTTATGATTGCTAAGATATACATGCTTATTAGAATGATTCATGCATTGTTAAGTAGAATTAAATGAAAAGTTTTGAAGACTGGTTCACCCCCCCTCTTAGTCATATTGTTTCCAAAATTCCTTAATGTTTTTCTTTTTGAAGACCTTTTTCTTATGCCAATTCCCTATATTGATGCTTCTCAATTTTTGTTGTAATTCACACAATACCCTTCCTATTCAGTGAGATTAATGTTTTGTATCAACCATATTCCCAACATTAGTACATACCAATAATGTTTTAGTCATTTTTATCTAAACACTCTCAAGTTTATTGATAAATATACACAACCATTTCCTCATGAACTATTGACCCTAGTGGTGTTCTTTAGGAATTTTTCAGAATTAGGGTATTACATGAAACCCCTCTTTCTTGTGCCCTTTACCTTCACACACTACTCATCTGAATTACTTACACCTTTTATGCTGGTTGAGTAATAATGAAATTAGATGTGCACTTTTATACTTAGTTAAAATTATAGGCCAACATCACCCCACATTAACTCCATTATACATTTTTGGACAAACCTTCATTTCCATGTTATTATTATAAAAAATGTAACCAAATATTTTAAAGTTTATCCTCAAATAAACCCCACATTGGTAGTGTGACCTAAATTAGTAGTATCATATTTGGCATTTCCATAAATAGATATTCATCGTAAATGGTCTGTCCTTGTTAAATTTTGAATTTTGTTTTGTTGTTTGAATTTATGAGATAACCCATTTATATGCCTCATGAATTATATTTACTTTATGCATAGTTTATGTTGTATAATTTTGAAAAAATTATCCATTTAGATGTGTTTTTCTTCAATTTTCTCTCTTAGTTGATTGATGTCCTTAAGTATTTTACTCCTCTCAACCCTATCCTTGATTTCAAACACTTTCCTTTATATCTATTTTTTTGGTTTCATAATTGAGTAGGTGTGCATTGATTACCTTTGGTGCATGAAATTTTGAAATATATGATCTACAAGGTTTCCCTTCTCCTAGAGCTCAACTATCACCTTTTCAAAATTTTGTATGTGCTCATCAAATTCTTGTTATAAATTATACTTTATCTTTGTTCCATTTATCCAATGTCAGTGTTTTTTCCCTTCAACAACAATTAAACCACCATTATTACAAACTCATTTATCTCCTTGATTCCTTCCTGGGAGACTCCATCCATCAATTTGGGCTCCTCATTGGTGTTATTTGTGTATATTTTAGTATTTTTAAGCTTTACAAGAAATAATTTATATTACATCAATACATTCATCTTGTTTTCCTCTTTCATTTATTTATATTCCTTGCATTCATGTTATTTATGACATTTTCCATGACACTTATAAAACCATCCTTACTAGTGCAGACCTTACTTTAATGTCAGTCATTTTGATTGAATCCACATAAAGGATATCTCTCTCTCCATAAATGGTGTGTGCCTATACTAACCATCACAAGCATTTGGTGATTAAAATGGAGGATCATCCAAATGATTATCAAAATTAAATGACAATTTATTTCAAGTTTGTCTCAAGGTGATATCCTCACACAATAAGTTCTATAGGAACAAATATTTATCTTATATGGTATTTTGGACCCAATATCTCATGATGTTAACTTATTTTTCAACACTTTATTCTTAAATAAATAGGTTTTTAAAATGGAATATGATGTTTAATAAATATATGTTGAGCATACTCATTGATGTTTGGTTGTCATTGATGTCAAAGAGAGCATGTGGTACTAGTGCATTAATGACAAAGTGATCAGATTGATGATTAGGAGAGTGTTTGAATTAGTGAGGTAATTGATGGTATAGACATGTTACAAAGACCCTATGGGATGTTATTAGGGCTTAGAGTGTTTATGGAAGTGAATGGAATTCATCAGAATAGTCATATGAATGTCTAAGCTCAAGTAGTCATCTTGACAAACAAGATTGAGTAAAAAGATTGATGATATCATATTTCACACATGTGAAGGTTTTAGGATTATTTTGATATATGGATGGATTAAATTATGAAAGGATATAATATGGATCAAATTTTAGGTTTGGACATGGAGCATAGTAAAATTTATTAAGATGCAAAGTTGGATTCTTAGATAGAGTTCACCAAGTTCCCATACTTAGCCAAATTTGTGATATTAAAGATCTACAGTGAGAATTTAATTAGATCATAGATATAATGATGAGTGTTTAAATTTATTAGATAAGGATATAATTCTATGGTTCAAATTAAAATAGACAATATTGCATGCACTAGTGACGTGTCACATTTATGAGTTTGAGCAACAGATCTATGACGAGCGTGAACCCTGTTAGATAGAAATCAATGGTGAGTGTATGATCATGTAGTTAGAGATAAAAAATACACATTAAGTCAATAATTCAAACTATTATTATATTTCCTACATAAATTTTAAGTGACACAAGTGAATTGACTAAATGGTATAAGGTGTATAAAAGGTATGCAGAGCTACCAAGTGGCACGATCATGGAAGCACATATCTAAGATCAACAATGAGTGATTACAGGTTAAAGACAAGGATAATATCAATGAGATTGATAAATTGATTTTTTTCAAATTTTATAGGGATCATGAGATGATGAAAAAGTGTCTAATCTTTAGCATTTACATAGTGATCAATGAAATTTAAATATTGAAATCAACAAGGGAAAACTAGTCTGTAGCTTTTGAGCTATATCTTTTGATCCAAGATGGATTTCATGGTAGTGTAAAAGGCAAAGTTGAATTGGAATTCAAGGTGAATCCATATAATATATTTATAAGGTTTTATTATCTATACATTTAATGTTATCAAGCTTAAAATTTTATTGTATGTTCATTCATGGTGGTTATATGTATAAAATAATGTTTGAGTAAATTATGCTTTTGTAGAAGACTATTTTGGTAGGAGTAATCACCTGAAGATGTCTTAGAGGTCATATATATTGGACCCATATATTTTAAAATGATCTTGTGTTATTTTTTTTCTTGATGAAGTGTTAAAAGGGTAATAGGTCTCCATGAGACCTATAAGGGCTACTAAGGCCTAATTGAAAGGCATAACTTCTTAAGTGTGATCCATGGATGTTATGCCCAACCTATGAGGATGGCATTGAGATATGTGTTATCATTATAAAATTATTAAGGGTTAACGTAAGTATCATGGATGGCCTAGAATTTGATATTCATGAATACTCTATAAAGAGTAGAGACCAAGGCAATGGTTTCTAGACTTAAATGTGGATGTGTTGAGAGAGCAGAAGATAGAGACAAAGGAAAGAGATTAGAGGGAGTGTGATTAGTGGATGGACTGAAGTATAGAGAATATTGAGGATGAGTGAAGAAGCTTATATTGATCCAAAAGTGGTGTTTAGATGCATTGCTTATATAATCAAGTTTGAGTGTGTGTGAAGAGTTGAACGAGAAGTGTTATACATTATTTCTCTAATTAGATTGAATGAAATCAGAGTTCTAGAGTTGTTACTTTCATAAGATGTTTTATGGGTGATAAAAATTTAGAACAAGTGGTTCCTTATTCATAATTAGGGGTGGGTGTTCCTTGTGAAGTGGGTGCTTCACTAAAAGGTGTCATGTTTTTTATCATATTATAGGACAAGTAGTCCATGTGTTTTTAGGCTTGAGAATGGATTTTACTCCTTAAGAGGGTTTCCCATGTAGATCTTGTGTTATGTGTGTGATCATGCATAATATTTATTATTTATTATGATGAACATATTATATGTTTTATGAATGCTTATGGTCACTAATTAAGAGTTTGAAAGGATTACAATTGAAGTTTGTAATATCTTGCATCACTAATTCACCCCCTCTCAATGATTGTACCTCTAACTTGGTATCAGAGTAGGAACTTAATTACAAGTTTAACCACTTGAAGGTGATCTAAGGTACAATAGGGAAATTTAATAAAAGTGAGTTTTATCTACAAAGTAAGCACCATTGTTTAATGGGTCAAACTATGCTTTCTAGAGTGTAAGGATGAAGAAATACATCATGTCTCTAGGGTTTATTCTTATAAACCTATCATATATGGTTATACTACACCAGATAATCCTCCAATTAATGATACTGATAAGAAGTTGAGTGAGAATAAATATAAAACTATGAATGATATCATTTATGGTCTATCTAAGGTTGAGTTTACCAAAGTGATCCATTGCAAGTCTACCAAGGATATTTGGGAAAAATTATAGATAATATATGAAGGAGACTCAAAGGTAAAACTAGATAAATTATAGACCTATTAAAGGTAATTTGAAGGTCTCAAAATGAAGGAAGAAGATATTGTGGCATCCTATCTTCTAAGGGTTGATGAGGTAGTAAACATGATCAAAGGTCTTAAAGAGGTGATTGATGAAGCTAATGTAGTACATAAGGTATTGATAACTTATTCATAAAGTTTGATTCAAAAGTCTCTATTGTAGAATAAAGTCATGATCTCACTTAGTTGAAGATGGATGAACTACATGGCATCCTTCCTACTTATGAGATGAGAGTTTATGAGGATAGACCTCCTAAGAAGGAAACAACCTTCAAGGTGATCAAGGAAGATAAGAAGAACAATTTAAGTCTTGAAGATTTTGATCTTAATGAAGATCAACTTGAAGCCATGATTACAATAAGATTGAATGTAAGATCAAGTAAGTATTAAGGAAAACTTCATTTTAAATGTTTTTCATGTGGTGAAGTTGGTCATTTTATAGCCAGATTTATAGACAAGTTTGATCTCAAAGAAGATTATAAGGAATCTCATGAGGATGAGCACAAGAAATTTTAGGGTCTTAGTAAGTACAAAAATTTCTTCAATAGTAAAAATGGAAAGAAGGAATCATATAAAGGTAGTAAGATATTTTACCATGAAGAAGATAGTAACTCATCTGCATAAGAATAATCAAACACATCTGATAGTGAAGATTATTTTCATAATGATGACATGGGGACATTATTCATGGTATTTAGTGATGATGAAGGTGAATGTTCTTTAAGCAGATATTTATTTAGCAAAGATATTTCTAAAGAAGAAGTTTATAAAGTCACTCTTGAAGATAAATATCTAGATAATATGGAAGAAATTAAGTTACTACAAATAAATAACATAAAACAAGATTCCTTGATAAAATCTTATGAGGAGCAAATTAAATTTTTTGAAGGAAGGTTTAATAATGTAGTCAAGGAACATGATGAGATCACATAACAACTTGAAAGTCAAGTTTGTACTCTTAATAAATAAGTAAAGAGTGAGGATAAAGAGTGTATCTTGTATCAATTAGATATAGAGTCTTTATAAATGAAACTAAGTCAAGCTACGAGCAAAGATACAATTAATAATTTAGATAATAAGGATGAATTGATGAATGACCTTGAAGATCTAAAGATTGAGAAGAAAAATAACAAAGAGATGATGTCACAAATCAAGGACTATGAAGAATAATTTAGTGTGTTTGAAGAAATAATGAATGATGACACCATGGAACATCAAGATACAATCAAGAATCTCAATAATCAATTCGAAATTATGTCTACAAGCCTAAAAGCCAAATATGATGAGTGATTAAGGTATGTGACTAAAATTGAGTCATTAAAAGATAAATTAGACAAGACATCTTGTAAGGTGAATTCATTTGTGAAGTTTGAAAAGAGATCAAATGAACTTGATAATATTATGAGTAGTAAAAAATGTGCAAGTGATAGAAATGGTCTTGGATATAAAGAAGAACAAAAGCATGTAACTCAAGACAAGATAAAGGCTATTTTTAACAAGGAAAATAAAAATTTGAAGATAAATCATCAATCAATGAATGAAGGTATTGGTAGAATGAAGACAAATTAGATCACACAACCAAATGCTATGAGGTATGCAATTTTTAATGGTTATTATTACTCTTGTGATCAGTGTGGTCATAGGTCAAAAGATTGTAAAAAATTCTCAAGGAATGAATTTGCATGGAATTATGATCAAGACAATGGTAAGCATGAATAACACATCACTCAAGACAATCAACTTGTTCACAAGGAAAGAATGATGTCTTCTGCTACAAGTGTCAAGGATTTGGTCATATTGCAAAGCTATGTAATATCCTCAGCAAGAGACTAAATTATCAAGTATATGAACTAATTCATGAAAATTCAAGGAATAATTTTATATATCAATCACAAGGTTTATACAATATTATAAACCTCATTTGTTTCAAATGTCATGAGAGAGGTCATACAATAAGGTTCTATAAGAATGATTAGTATTCTACTTCAAAAATTATCAATCATGTCATGAAGAGAAGGAGTCATAGTGAATGGAGGCCTAAGCAGGTAAATGAAAAATAGGCTCAAAGTGGATTATTTTCCATAATAGAATAGGGAAAAAATTTAAGTATCAAACAACAAGCCCTATCTACCCAAATGGACAAGGAAATCAAGCAGGATCCTAAAATAAAAGAAAAGAATAAGGTTGATAACTCATTCAAAGTCAATATAAAGATAAGGAAGGACTGCAAGTCAAGTAATAGCATGGAGATATGGGAGTCTCCTAAGATTTGGGATTTTTAGTCCCTCTATGACAAGTGTGTGTCTCTAACTATGCTTCTTAGGAGACATCTTTCATGTGTGGAAACAAGTGTGTGTGCTCTAGGTAATGATCAAAATGCCAATCAATAAAAATATATGTTCTCTTCAATTTTTTAATATGAAAGATGCATTTGGATAAGGGGGAGATAAATAAATTAGCTTGAGTGGATTGAAGAATATGTGCATGATGTGATGGGGAGCATATGTGAAGATGCTTTAGTCATGTTAGAAGTGTGAAGATGCTCGCTACAGTTGTGAATTCAAGAAGATTGATATGATGACTTGATCAAACCAAGTCATGTATTTTGACAAGGTATTGAATAGTAATGCATGATCAAAGAGAGATTTTTATATTTTTAGGTAGATAGGTCTAAGGATAAAAAAATCCCAAGTTTAGATTGGTGTATGTCAAAGAACATATGACATAAGATGAAGCTTGATGTTAGGGGGAGCTTTCTAAGCTCTGTGAGTAGTTTGTTAGATCTAAGGATTAGAGAAGTCCAAGTTCATATTCATTCATGTCAAAGGGGAAACAAATAATTCATATGCTTAAAATTATGTAAGTATCATGAGCATCTTAAATAGTATTTGAATGCATACATGATGTTAAGGAATGATTGTTGGTATGTTGAGGAAGAGACCCTTTGTCATTAATGTCAAAGGGGGAGAAAGATCAGAATGAAGAATTTAAAATGAGTAAGAATTAATTATAAGGGTGTTTTTCCAGCAATGACAAAGGCATATATTTTTTAGTATATTCATTGATGTTTGGTTGTCATTGATGTCAAAGAGGGCATGTGGTACTAGTACATTAATGATAAAGTGATCAAATTGATGGTTTAGAGAGTGTTTGAATTAGTGAAGAAATTTATGGATGATATTGATGATGTAGATATGTTTAAAATATCTTATGGGATGTTATGAATTTTCAGATTGCTTATGAAAGTGAACAAAATTCATCAGAATAGTCATATAAATGTCTAAAGTCAAGTAGTCATCTTGATAGATAAAGTTGAGTAAGTTAATTGATGATGTTATATTTCACACATATGAAGGTTTCATGATAATTTTGATACATGGATGTATTCTCATAGGAAAGGAGATCATATGGTTCAAATTTTAGGTCTAGACATGGAGTGTAGCAAAAGTTATTAAGGTGCAAAGTTGGCTTCTTAGATAGAGTTTACCAAGTTTCCATACTTATCCAAATTTGTGATATAAAAGATCTAAAATGAGAATTTAATTAGATCATAGATATAATGGAAATCATTTAAAATAATTGGATAAGGATCTAATAACATGGTTCAAAGTTAAATATTTAATATTGCATGAACTAGTGACATGTGTCACAATCATGGAGTTTGAGCAACAAATCTACGGAGAGTGTGAAACCTATTAGATAGAAATAAATGGTGAGTGTATGATCATTAAGTTAAATATAAATGACACATTAAGTTAATAAGTCAAAGGATGATCAGATTTTATGTAGAATTTCCAAGTTATGAAAGAATATTGACTAAATGGTACAAGGTGTGCAAAAGGCACATAGAGCTGCCAAGTAGCACGATCATGGAAGCACAGATCTAAGATCAATGGTGATCAATTATAGGTTAAATACTAGAATAATCCTAAGGATATTGATAGAGTGAGTTTTTTAAAATTTTCTAGGGAGCATGATTTGATGACAAATTATTCAATGTCTAGCATTTACATAGTGACTGTTGAAATTTAAACATTCAGATTAATGAGGGAAAACTAGTCTATAGTTTTTGAGCTATATATTTTGATCCAAGGTGAATTTCATGGTGGTGTAAAAGGAAATTTTGAATATGACTTCAAGGTGAATCCATATAATCTATTTATAATGTTTGAATATCTATAAAATTGAATTTATCGAGCTCAAAATTTAATTGTATATTCATTCATGGTGGTTATATGTACAAAATAATGTTTGAGTAAATTATGCTTTAGTAGAAGAGTGTTTTGGTGGGAGTAATCACCTTAAGGTGTCTTAGAGGTCATATGGATTTGACCCATATATTTTAAGTTGATCTTGTGTTTTTGTTTTGTTTGATGAAGTGCTAAAATGGTAATAGGTCTCCATGAGACTTATAAGGGCTACTAAGGCCTAATTAAAAGGTGTAGTTGCTTAAGTGTGACCCATTGATGCTATGGATGACCTATGAGGATGGTATTGAGATATGTGTTATCATGATAGAAGTATTAAGGGTTAAGGCAAGTATCATGGCTGACCTAGAAGTTGATATTCATGAATACTCTATAAAGAGTGGAGACCAAGGCAATGGTTTTTAGACTTGAATGTGGATGTGTTGAGATAGAATAAGATAGAGACAAAGGAAAGGGACCAGAGGGAGTGTGACCAATGGATGGACTAAAGTATAGTGTAGATTGACGATGAGTAAATAAGCCTAGAGTGATCCAAAAGGTTGTTTGGATGTATTTATTGTATGATAAAGTTTGATTGTGTGTGAAGAGTTGAAAGAGTAGTGTTATACATTATTTATCCAATCATATTGAATGAAATTAGAGTTCTATAGTTTTTTATTTCATAAGGTCTTGTGTGGGTGTTCAACATCTAGAATACGTAGGTGATTGTTTATACTTAGGGGTGGGTGGTCCTTGTGAAGTGGGTACTTCACTAAAAGGTCTCATGTTTTTTATTATCTTATAGGACAAGTAGTCCATGTGTTTTTAGACTTGAGAGTAGGTTTTATTCCCTAAGAGGGTTTCCCATGTAAATATTGTGTTATGTGTGTGATCTTGCATAATCTTTTTTATTTATTATGATGAACATCTTGTATGTTTTATGAATGCTTATGGTCACTGATTAAGATTTTAAAGGGATTATAATTGAAGTTTAAAATATCTTGCATCATTGATTTACCCCCCTCTTAGTGATTTTACCTCCAATAATATATACATATTCATGCAAATTTCATGTGCAACACCCTTTGTTTCCTTGCACTGAACTTGTTAAACATCACTTATTTGTTATCACCTTTACATTTATTTTTGTCTTATTTAATTACATGATCATTTTTCCCATATTATTTTTTGTATATACCTTTTTATTCCTTTATTCCTCCTTTGTAACCCACATTTCTAGTACATTTGAAACTATCTAGTACCAATTCATTTTCCAACACACTTATCTTATGATCTAACACACCATCATCCTATAGCATGTTCACCTAGTCATCCCTCTTGTGTTATTTATTAAAATAATTTTTAGAGGTACAATCCAATAAGAGGGGGTGTGAATAAATGGTGGAAAACAATCCAATTAAATTTCCAAACCCTTGAAAATACTTAAGCATTCAATACAATCATTCATGAAGCATATAGACCATTCATAGTAGTGAATAATGAATATAATGAAAGATCACATACACAACACAAGATTTATGTGGGAAACCCTCTTGGAGAATAAAAATCACTCTCAATCCTATAAACACATAGACTACTATCCTATAAGATGATCACAAACAAGAGACTGATCAAGTCCTTTTGATCAAGAACTTTGGTCAAGTCCTTCTGATAGAAGGCATTTAGTGAAATAGAAATTCCACAAGGAAAACCTACCCCTAAGATGATCAATTCCTTATAACCACCTATTCATTCAAGTCCTTAAGACCTACAACCTTGATCAAGTACTTCTGACCAAAGGTCTTTAGTGAAACCCTATTTCACGAGAAGCAATTGCCCTTATGAAAGATCAAGTCCTTTAAACCATCCTTAAAAAGAACACTTCCACCTTAGAAATGATTTCTTCAAAACATAATGATGGACATATGATTATCTAACAACTACACAAGCTCTCTCTCTAACTAATATAGGTCTCTCACATAGACATGCCACAACCTCTCTCCTTCTTCACTCAAATAGTCCTCATATGCACATTCATATCTCTTTGCACAACTTCAAACTATAAGAACACTATAATATCATAAGAAACATGACATACATATCATACACATGGTCCTTAATATCCTCTACTCATAAAATTTATATCTGATCACTCTCACTCTCCTCTTCTTTCCTTCACTCTCCAACTCTCACATATAAGTCTCTCTCAAATCTCTCCCTAGTCTCTCTCTCACAAGTCTAGAAATCACCATATTTGATTTCACTATTTATAGATCATACTAGATAAACAACACCTTGGTCAGCCATTAGGCATGCCTTATCCCTTAATTCACCTCTCACATAAATACAAAGCTCAATACAAACTTTATAGGTTGACCATAACACCTATGGGTCACCCTTAAGAAAATACACCTTTTAATAAGGACCTTATATCCCTTATACGTCTCATGGATACCTAATCATCCATTTATAACTTTAATAAACATATGACCACTTATAAATACATAGGTATACTCCTTATGTCCCATAATACATCCAAAAATGATCAATTCATGCTCACCTCTGCGTATGCTCAAACAACTCAATCACTGACTTGGTGCACAGGAACACTAGGAACAAACACATAATAAAATTTGGATCTCAATATAATTTCCTATATATACAATTATACCTTCAAATTTATAGTTATATATTCATCTTGGAATCCTCTACAAGTTTTCTTCTTACACCATAAGTAAATTTTGCATAGATCTAAAGATATGACACAAAAACTAGACATTGGTATTTTCCTTTATAAAATTCAAATATTCAAATTCAAACGATCATGGTTAAAATTCAAACACTATCATCACATATCATGTCCTCTCAGATTTAGATTAATTACACACCATTGATCTTTTCCAAACTTTAATGCATAGTCCACCAAATCTAAACATTAAACATCTTATAGATGACCTCATCTCATGCAATCTAGAAACTTTGAATCGATGTGCTTCATCAATCTTCTGTACATATCTTAGTCTTTAGCAATTCTAAATAGCTACCACTTTGACATCTTGAATTTAATATGCACCATTGATCTCTATTTGTATGATCTCCTACTCACCATTGATCCTTGGAATAAGCTCTATCTTAATCTCTACTCAACATTAAACATAGAACACTTTGGCATCATCTTGTTGCTTCCTGAATTATTAGAACAATGTGCACCATCGATGTTGCTTGAACTTTAAATTGTGAAAAAATGACTATGGTAATCTTGATTATCTACTTGAGTAGCAATTTTTGAACCTTAATAACTTTTTTTGTGCTTAGATGCATGATCTCAAATTTGGACCATATAATATCCTTACAAAGGAGAATCCATCCATATAACAATATTCTCCTATAACACACACATGTGTGAGATATGCCATAATCAACATGCTCACTCAAAATTTTATTCCACACATCTAACTATGCTTGAACCTACCTAGAAAGCCAACTTTGCTCATGTATATCTTTTGATGCGATTCATCACATGATTTAAATTTTAGTCCAAATCAACTAGGCTCAAAACTAAAAAAACCCATATGATCACCTTCTCCTAGAATTTCCACACGTGTGAGATATGATGTCAAAAAACTAATTACTTAGCTTTATTTGAACATATAAAACACTATCAAAATGCTTAAGAGCCCAACTTTGCACATGAATATCTTTTATCATGCTACATCGCATATCCTAAAATTTGGTGCATAATAACTAAGAACAAAACTAAACAAACCCATATTATCACTTTATCCTAAAATTTCCACATGTGTGAGATATTCCCTTATTAAAATTCTTACTCAGCTCTTTCTTTCCTTATGCAAATTTGGCTAAGTATGGGAAAACATTGTCAAAATTCCTGGGAGCCCAACTTTGCACCCATATATATTTGACTAAACTTAGGTACATGACCTAAGATTTAGTGCATAAAAACTAGGTACAAATGTGATCACAACCATATGAATAACTCCCCCTAACTCATCCACACGTGGAAATGTTGATGTCAACAAACTATCTATTCAGATGTTATGCCACTAGACACAAACTATCTAGATGAAAACTATGGACTACTAGATGAATTACACTTATACACATAAGCTCTCAAAACATAGATAAAATCTTAGGGACCTATTTCACATGACCCAATCACCATACTCATACTGAAACATATCTAATCATGCCAAAATTGAAGATTAACCAAGCCTCCTTTAAGCACATTAAGACAAGTGCATTGCACACTTTGTCATTGTTACTTAGGCTATCAAAACACTTCATCCACTCACCAAGAAACCTCCATGACATCACCATGACATCACTAAAAAATCTCCAACAATATCCCCATTTTTCATTGATGTCAACAAACATCATATATATCAGTATATAACTTACCTTCTCTCTCTTCAAACATTACCATAATAGGAACTTTCTCCCCCTTTGACACAATGACAAATTGGGCACCAACTGATCCTGAGGACCTAAAAATACCATAAATAGGAAATGACCATCTTATAAATATGATAAAAACTCCCCCTTACCTTGAGCTTATATTTTCTTGCCTTGATAAACTTCCTCTTCATGCTAACACTCTTCTTCACAAGCACAACAACTAATGAAAACAAAACACACAAGCATTTAAATCTAATGGAACTCACCAAGAAACATCTAAGAGGGACTCCCCATAATAAATCTAAGCCATTGCATCATTTGATCATCTTTAGATCTCTACACACCATGAAGAACCACCACACAGGCTTAATAACCTTCTCTCAATCTACTAAAAGGACCACCAATAGAACTTTATGCCATTCATCAAATAAGAAACATACTCTCAGCCATCCTAAAAGCATTCATTCTGACCTAATACTATAGCTCCTTTTCAAACCACTAAAGCAATCTCATGAACTTGTTTCCCCCCCTTAACCAAAGACTTTCTATTGATTCATAGAGAAATAAATGACACGCAAGCTTTGTCTTAGATACTAAAAAGTATCTTTTGACAATGGGTTGGTCATAATATTTGTAAGCTACTCTTTTATAGGCACATGCTCCAACTTGACACATTGATTAATCACTTGTTCTCTCAAGAAATGATATCTAATAGGAATGTGTTTAGTTTTTGAGTACATAACATGATTCTTTGAGATACTAATTACACTAGTATTGTCATAATAAGTAGGACAAGGTCCATTTTGTCTTAACTTATAATCCTCCAAAGTTTGTTTCATCCACATGACTTGTGTGAAACAAGAGGAAACTACTATATACTCAGATTCTATAGTTGATAGAGACACTGAGGCTTACTTTTTGCTTAGCCAAGACACCAAGCATTCTCCCATGAAGAAGAGCCCACCATTGGTACTCCTCCTATCATCCACACATCCTTCCCAATTATCATCAGTTTATGATTTCAAAGAGAATTATTTACTCCCAAGATAACATAAACCATAGTCTATGGTGCCTTTGAGATATCTCAAGATCCTTTTGACTAATTTCAAGTGAGATTCTCTAAGATCAGCTTGAAACCATCCTACAAGACCTACTGCTTTCATGATGTTAGGCCTAGATGCAGTAGAGTACAAAAGACTTCCAGTCATAGACCTATACAAGTTTTGATCAAATTTTGGTGAGCCATCTAGTTTAATTAACTTGCATCTTGTGATCATTATAATACCCATTGCCTTACAATCCATCATGTCAAACTTCCTTAACATATCCTTGATGTATTTAGCTTGTGAAATGAATATCCCTATATCAAGTTGATTAATTTGTAATACTAAAAATAAAGATAGTTATCCAATCATTGACATTTTAAATTTAATCTTCATAGTATCTACAAAGTTTTACTCATTTTATCATTATCAGATCCAAAAAATATGTCATCAACATATACAACAACTATCAATTGATGATTAAATTCCATCTTAATGTACAAATTACTATCAGTTACCCTCTTTTAAAGCCTTGACTCAAAAGATACTTATCTAGCCTATCATACAAAGATCTAGGATATTATTTAAGACCACAGAGATCCTTATTCAATTTACACACAAAATATTGATTACTTGACATGAAGTATCCTTCAGGTAACTCAATGTAGACTTTTTATAAGGTGCCATTCAAGAATGAATATTTCACATCCATTTGATATACTTTAAAACCTTTGAAACATGCACATGACAAAAAGAGTCTAATTGCTTCCATCCTTATCACAAGAACAAAAGTCTCATCAAAATCTATTCCTTCAACCTAGGCATATCCTTTACACACCAATCTAGCCTCGTTCCTTATGACTTCTCCTTTCTCATTCATCTTGTTTTTGAAAACCCATTTGGTACCTATCACATTTTTATCTTTTAGTCTAGGAATTAAGTCCCATGTTTCATTCCTTTCTATTTGATAAATTTATTCATCCATTTCATCATTCCAATTTTCATCTTTACTAGCTTCCATAAATGTTTTGGCTTCTATCATGGATAATAGAGTTGAGTCTTGTTGATTTTGATTGATCAACATTCTCCTTCTAGTCTACAGCCTTGCACCAACATTTCTAATAATCTAAGAGATTGGATGATCTTTCAAAATTATTATAGATGGAGATTTAGAATCTTATCTTTCTTTCTCCTCTTCATCTTCATCATTTACTTGAACAGACAACTCATCATTGTTTGTAACAAAATTCTGAATTGATTCACTTACTTGCATTTTTGTCTTCTTGACTCTACTTGTCTCATCTACCCTTACATTTGAACTTTAAACAATCTTGTGAAGTCTCTTTTTAAAACACCTATAGGTACTATTGATAGAAGAGTAACCTAAGAAGATGCCCTCATCAAACCTTAAATCAAATTTGCCAAGATTCTCTTAATCTCTTTTGATGAAATACCTACTCCCAAACACTCTAAATTGTTTAACATTAGTCACTCTATTCTTCCATAACTCATAAGGAGTTTTATTACCATTTAATACAATTTGAAACCTATTTAGGATGTAAATAGAAGTGCTGGATACCTCTTCCCAATAGCCATCTGATAATTTTGCATCTTGAATCATGGTTCTACCCATCTCAACAATAATTCTATTCTTCCTCTCAACCACACCATTCTATTGTGGTGTTCTAGTAGTAGAATATTGTCTTCTTATCCCATGTTATTAACAAAAATCATCAAACTTATGAGACCAAAACTCACCTCCTCTATCTGATCTCACACACTTGATCTTTAAACCTTTATCATTTTCCACAAGAGCTTTGAATGCCACAAATTTTGTAAAAGCTTCTAATTTTTATCTAAGAAATAATATCCAAGTCATCCTATTAAATCATCAGTGAGAAGCATAAATTAGCTATTAACTTAAATACTTTGATTTCTCATATGTCCACATAGATCAATGTGGATCAACTCCAATGGCTTTGTAGTGGAAAATTCATTAGTTTTATATCTTCTCTTGGGTTGCTTCCCATGAAGACATGCCTTGAAAAGAGAATGAGGAATCTTATAAATCTTAGGCATATGCCTTACCCACCCATTTAAACTAATTTTTATCTTATTATCAAAATTTATATGTCCAATACTTCTATACCAAGGTTAGATTTTTTCCAATTGACTTATGAAGCACTGTTTCTTATTGGATTCATGGAATACATACATGTTATTTGTTTTATGCATATTTGCAATTAATCTGCCATATTTTGACTTTCTTATTTCACATACATCATCATGAAAAGTTACAACATTTCCTTGCTTACACATTTGACTCACAATTAAAAGATTATGTTTAAAACCTTATACATATAAGACATTCTTAGTCCTATTATGACCATTGTCTAAACTCACCATACCTTTACTGACTATGTTAGTAGATTTATTGTCATCAAATCTAACTAAACTTGGTTTAGTCTTTTTGAGAGAGATAAACTTGCTCTTGTCTCTTATCATATGATTTGAGTATCCACTGTCTATGAAACATCTCTTATTCTCATCTTCTTGAGTATATAAATCTACTTAAACAAACAATGACTCTTCTTTTGGTGATCTACTTGGATTTTTATTCTTTTATTCCTTAGACTTGGTCTCCTTAAACCATTTGATAGTGTTAATGACTTGTATATCCTTTTTTACAAAAAGGCTCTATTGTAGTTCTTGGCTATGTGACCTTGTTGGTTATAGTTGTAACATATGAGATCCATTTTGATATTTGAAGAGAGAGCACAATCCTTATATCTATGACTAAATTGATTACAAGAGAAGCAATACCCATTAAAGACATTATTCATGTTTGATCCTCTTTTCTCTTGACCATTACCACTCAATGGATTTTCAATCTTGATCCGTTTGGTGGAGCTAAAATCCCTTTTATCCTTGGATAAGATCACATCTGAGTAAGTCATGACTTTATTTTCACATTGTTCCATCCTTTGATTGAGATATTTATTCATCATAAAATGTAGATTTTTGAATGTTACCTCTAGATTTTGCATTTGTGTCTTCACACTATTAAATTTTGATAAAGCATAAACTAGATTATCTTGAATACAAGACATAAGCTATTTTTTAACCATTGTACCTTTGATCACCTTAAAGTGGTTAAAATTTTCATGAAGGAACTGATCTGATACTAATTGTTAGAGGTATAATCCACTGAGAGGGGGTCTGAATCAATGGTGGAAAATAATCCAATTCGGTTTACAATTTACAAATACCTGAGCATTCAATACAATCATTCATGAAGCATATAGATCATTCATAGTAGTGAATAATGAAAATAATGTAAGATCATATAAATAACACAATATCTATGTGGAAAACCCTCTTGGGGAATAAAACCCACTCTCAAGGCTATAAACACATGGACTACTGTCCTATAAGATGATTACAAATAAGAGACTCATTAAGTCCTTCTGATCAATTACATTGGTTAAGTCCTTTTGGCCTAAGGCCTTTAGTGAAATAGTAATTCCATAAGGAACACCTACCTGTAAGATGATCAAGTCCTTCTGACCACCTATTCAATAAATTACTTATGACCTACAACCTTGATTAAGTCCTTATGACCAAAGGTCTTTAGTGAAACTCCATTTCACAAGGAGTAATTTTCCCTAAGCAAGATCGAGTCCTTTAGACCCTCCTTGAAAATAACACTTATACCTTAGAAATAATGTATTTAACACCTAATGATAGGCCTCTGATTATATAACAACTACATAAACTCTCTCTCTAACTCATACATGCCTTTCACATAGGCATGTCATAACCTCTTTCTTTTTTCACTCAAACAGTCCTCATATGTACACTTAGATATCTTCTCACAACTCCAAACTATAAGAACACTATACTATCATAAAAAATATGACCTACAGATCATACACACAATCCTTAATATCCTCTACTCATCAACCTAAAAACTAGGAAATCTCACTTTCCTCTCCTTTCCTTCACTCTCCAACTCTCTCACATACAAGTCTCTCTCAAATCTCTCCCCAGTCTCTCGCTCACAAGTCTAGAAATCACCATCTTTGATTTTACTATTTATAGAGCATACTAGATAAACAACACCTTAGTCAGTTGTTAGGCATGCCTTATCCCTTAAGTAATCTCTCACATGAATACATAGCTCAATACAAACTTCATAGGTTGACCATAGCACCTATGGGTCACCCTTAAGTAGCTACACCTTTTAATAAGGCCCTTGTATCCCTTATAGGTATCATGGAGACCTATTCACCCATTTATTACTTTAATAAACATAGGACCACTTACAAATACATAGTTACACTCCTTATGTCCCCTAGGACATCCCTAAATGATCATAGTAAGTCATGCTCACCTCTGTGTATGCTCAAACAACTCAATCACTGACCTCGTGCACATGAACACTATGAAAAAACATGGTAAAATTTAGAGCTCAATATATATATAATTAGACCTTAAAATTCATATTTATATATTCACCTTGGAATCATCTACAAATTTTCTTTTTACATCATGAGTAAATTATGTATAGATCAAAAGATATGGCACAAAAACTAGACACTGGTATTTTCATTTGAAAAATTCAAATATTCAAATTCAAACATTCATGATTAAAATTCAAAAAATATGATCACATCTCATGTCCTCTCATATTTATATCAATTATGTATCATTGATCTTACCTAAACATTAATACATAGCCCTCTAAATCCAAATGTTAAACATCTAACAATTGACCTCATCTTGTGTAATTTGAAAACTTTGACTCAACGTGCTTCATTGATCTTTTGTACATAGCTCAACCTTTAACAATGCTAAACAACTATCACTTTGACCTCTTAAATTTAATACACACCATTGATATCTATCTGTATGATCTCCCATTCACTATTGATCCTTAGAAGAAGCATGATCTTTATCTTGGCTCAAAATTAAACATATAACACTTTGGCATCATCTCGTTGCTTCCTAACTTATTGGAGTGATGCACACCATCGATGTTGCTTGAAATTTAAATTGTGAAAAAATTACTATGGGAACCTTGCTTATCTACCTGAGCAACCATTTTTTAACCGTAATAACTTCATATGCACTTAGAAACATGATATCAAATTTAGACTATATGATCTCCTTACAAAAGAAAATCCATCCATATAACAATCTAATCTTGGAACAGACACATTTTAAAGATATTCCATCATCAACATGCTCACTTATAATTTTCTTCCATAGAGCCAACTATTCTTGAACCTCTCTAGAAGACAACTTTGCTCATGCATATCTTTTGATGCACTTCATCACATGATCTGAATTTTAGTGCAAATCAACTAGGCTCAAAACTGGATAAAACCATATGATCACCTTCTCCTAGAATGTCCACACATGAAAGATATGATGTCAAAAAACTACTTACTCAGCTTTATTTGAACATAGAAAACACTATCAAAATGCTTGGGAGCCCAACTTTGTACATGCTTGTGTTTTGTCATGCTACATCACCTGTCCTAAAATTTGGTGCATAAGAACTAAGCATAAAAATGAACAAACCCATATGATCACCTTCTCTTTAAATGTCCACATGTGTGAGATATGACCTTATCAAAATTCTCACTCAACTCTTTCTTCCCTTATGCAAATTTGGCTTAAGTATGGGAAAACACTATCAAGATACCTGAGATCCTAGATTTGTACCCACATATATTTGACTGTACTTAGGTGCATGACCTAAGATTTAATGCATAGAAACTAGGTATAAATGTGATCAAAACCATATGACCAAATACCCCTGACGCATCCACACATGGCAATGGTGATGTCTACAAACTGCCTACTCAGATTTTCTACCACTAGACCCAAACTGTCTAAATGAAAACTATGGACTACTAGATGAATTCCACTTATTCACACAAGATATCAAAGCATAGATAACATCTTAGGTACCTCTTGAATATTCTATAATGACCATACTCATCCCTAAACATCTCTAATCATGCCAAAAATTGAATATCAACTCAGCCGCCTTTAAGCACACTAGGACAAACACATTGCACACTTTGTCATTATTACTTAGGTTATCAAAGCACTTCATCTACTCACTAGGAAACCTATATGACATCACCATGACATCATTGATACCTCTCAAACACTAATCACCCTTGGGAATATTTTGCATCTCCATAATCATGTGCTATGATATTTAGTGGGTTATCATCCATAGGGTATTGTGTTGGTTGTGCTACTATAACCATAGAATAAATTTTAGGTGGTGTGGATGCATAATTCTCCTTTATCTCTAAGGGAATCTTGGAAGGCCCTTGTGCATATTTCATAGTCCATGGTTGAGTAGGCTATCTAGATGGTTATGTTTTTGGATGTGTAGGTGGCTATCTCAAATTAGAGAGTGACACACTTTCCTTATTATATGCATCATCCATATTTTACATTGAAGTGATGTGCTTAGAGTCCTTAATGTTGGATTTTTATCTATCTTAGATATCATAATTAACATACCTTAGTATTCCTTTGACTACTTATTGAAACATTTTGTGACTATTATACATTTGAAAAATTCTTTGTATTTCTTTTTAGGGTTGCTATCTCATATTTTCACTATATTTTATGGCCATAGTCCATAAATCATTCTCCACCACTTTCCTCTATATTGGCCATTTTCTATGATATCCTTATGATTTTAAAGATTCAATTCATATGATATATGGAAAATATGGTGATCCTTATCTTTTCCCACCATTTCTAGAAGTATGAGGTCAGTCAAAGTAGATAAATCATTATACTCTTCATCCACCACCAACTTTATGGGGTACTTGTAGAGTTATTTAAGTATAAATATATCCTCATCAATATTATTAATGTTTAATTAATTATTTATTACATTGGGTGCTCTCTTCATTGTGTATAAACTTCATATTTTTCACTTTTATCACTATATTGATAGTTTATCTTGTAGGGTCTTATTGGCACATTAATATCCCCAAGTGCACATCTGACGTAATGCACTAGGAATAGGGTGGGATCAGTTCATGGTACTTTGTGAAATATTTTTTATTAATATTATGCCATACCTTCATTACTATTAGTCTCACCTCATTTGTCTCTCTATATTATCTCTCTATCTACAAGCCTATTGTATTGGTCAGGGAGATATAGTCTATTTCATACTTGTCTTTCCATTTACTATATCAGCCATGCTGATATAACCTATTTTATACTTGTATTTCCCTTTATTATATAGGCTTAAACAATACATTTTTGAGTCATGTCTCTTTTAGTTATACTATATTAGACTGGATGATATAATTTTATGTTAGTCAACATCCTTTTGAATGGTATCGACCTAGTTTATTTTTGAGTATTGGAGATGTATATATAGGAGTCATATTATCAATCTAAAATATATAACACATTCATCTACTCTACTTGTCCTTGTATTTTTATTCTTAAGTACTAAAAGGAAGTGTTAGAGGTTAGAGTATTATTTGGAGTCCCTAGATAATGATATATGGTCTTATTCTTTACATTTTGGGTCTTCATATTACAACATCTCTTGTAAAGTATGACTTGAGATAAAGGGGGAGATTGATGCATTGACAAGTCCACCCAAAGATAAGTATCTATATCCCTATTATCATTATTTTATTTACACTTTATTTATTTATATAGTAGATGTATGTTGTTAATTCTTTCTTATGTTTCACCTTATATTGACTAAGCTAGTATATCTATGGGGTTGATTATGCTTTCCATTTATCACCTTTTTTTGTAAAGACTTCTCATTGCTTGACCATTATAACACTTAATTTCTTAATTATTAATTATTTTACATATATCTTTATCTAAGTTACCCTTGTTCATCAGTTCCTTACATGTGGTATTATTTTTATATACTTGATACACCCTTTTGTTACCATTATTATGTCTTGAGGCCTAGTAAGAGCCATACCTTATATAATAAAAATAAGCTTTGGAACCCTATCCTATTGAAATTTAAGTGTGGATTACATTCTAGTAGGTCTATAGCTATTATAATTCCTTACCCACTCTTCCAATCATATGTATTCTCTATTGTTATGATATTTTTTGTATCATAGTTTTTGAGAGAAAGAGGATTATTGCAAGTCATTCTAGCTCGTGCATACATTTTTATGAACCTAACACGAATCCTATTCCCCTGCTAGTTGGATTGTCTTAATGTTTCCATTTGATTATTAATATTATATTCATTTTTACTTCATTATCATAATACATTTTGGTGAATATTATGTGAATTATATCTTACCATCGATTGGATTGTATTCAAGTTTCAATTTGTTTCTTAGCATTATCTTCACTTTGGATTCACCATCATAATACATTCTAGTGAACCTAACATGAATCTTATCCTACATATGGTTGGATATTTTTCAAATTTTCCTATTTGTTTCTTATCATTGTCTTTATATCATCATACATTTAGTAAAGCTCTTATCCCAATAGTTTCATGTAGGTTGATACAATTTTCCTATGTCCAAAATTATATAAGCCAACCCAATACAAATTTCTTAATTTAGTTGACTGTATCATCCAACCTAATTTTTTTTTCTAATTGTATTAGATAGCTTGATATAATTATGTGCTTCTACCAACTTCATCACCCATCTTAGTATAGTTCATTTTCTAATCCTACTATATCATCTATCCCAATATAGATTTATGGCTCCTAGTTCTATTTCCTACTATATTGACAACCCTAATACAATCTATTTCTAAAATTCTTATGCAATATATTGCATTTTCCAACTTGATAAATTTTTTTAATTCTATTTCAAATTGAAATTTTTTTGGAACAAACTAAAGAGAAAACCTAAAAGTACACTAAAGGGTTTAATGACAACAATCCTAATGTTATGGAATTAACCAATTTATAGATACTTTACAATAATATATTCATACCTTATAATTTTTATACTTCTCAAGATCATGCTATGAATGATTGTAATATGGTTTCCAATATATCCAAAACCTATGAGACATATGAAAACCTTAAGATATTTATGCAAGCTAACATCCTCCAAATCAATGATGAGGAGTATTGTGACATAGATTAGATAGACAAAATGAAATTATTTATCCAATGACATCCCAAGTATAGGGGTAAGTGCCCTATATTTTTCTATCATATCATACCAAAACCCTATTGGAATATCCCCTTCTCATATTCGTAATTTTTACACAAGATTTGGGAAAAGTCAATTTGAAGTCCCTCTTTCTTTTCTCATCCACCATGCCTAGTATAGATATTAATGTGGTAGGTCTCTCTTTCAGTGGGCCTACCCAAAGCATTCATGTTAATACCAAAGTTAATATTGCATCTAATGCAACTCAAAAAGACACTCAAGACTTTCCTTCCAATAAAAATAATCCTAATCCTAATGAAGTTATATTACAAGTAGTGAACCAAATGGTTCTCATTCAAGCTTATAATAATACCCAATTAATGCAAATCCATAAATAACTTATGAAAATTCAATCTAAACCTCAATAGGTTCAGTTAGGAATGCCAAATCAAAATTCCCCCTCCACCCCCCTTATATAATTTCTTTGAAATGTCATTTTATAACCCCCCTACAACAAAGTCATGAAACACCATCAAAATGAGCCCTTAGCCTTTATCAAATTACTTTTACAATATCATATAATGGATACTAATCCCTAGTTACATATAAAATCCTTTCAAAATATTGTTAAGAATTGGATTAAATTTAACACCTTTGAAGCTACCAAATTACTAATAAAAACATTTTCTAGTGATAATTTTGAATAGTACCATAAACTAAGGTTTAACTATATTTATAGTTTGGAAGACTTAGTTAATGTGCTAGTCCCAGTGTTTCAATCCAATGACTTGAAAATAATTTATCCAAAAATTTTAATTTTAAGAAATCAAAAAATGATACTACCCACATCTTCATTAAATATTATAAATCCTTAGCCAACAAAGTTGAACACAATATTATGGAAGACAAAATATTCCACGTATTTACTACCACATTAAATTCCAAATTTAAATACATTGTTAGGACCATTTATCTAATGTCATTGGAGGATGCCTTAGATCAAGTTGAACAACAAGATTATATCCTAAGAGAAGTTGAGTATTCCTAACCTAATCCAAGAAATCCAATGCTTATAATACCTAAAAATATGCATGCCATTCATGATGGTATATCTAATACTTTGAATTCAAATAGAACCATCAATGTCATTAGGCTAGGAAGACCAAATAAAGTGACTCTCTCTAAACTCAAAGTGGGAAGTCAATTCTAGCCACCTCCTCATCCCTCACAAGTCAATACTTGTGAGGTCCATCAACATCTTACCCTTGATGATCTTAAGAGACATTTTCCTAGAATCTCACTTAGAGATATTGATGCTTCCCATCTTAATACCCATTAGTATGATCCCATAAAAAAATTTTGATTTCATGCTAGTTGGGGTCACTCTCATGAATCTTGTAATCAACTTAAACACTTAGCAATTGAGTTTTTACTTGGTCCAAACTTTGATCATGAAACCATGATTAGAGAATGACACCAAGCCTATGATAAGGTAGATAATGCTCATGACTATAAGGTCAAGTATGAAACACTTCACCAAGCCAATGCTCACCTTACCATCTATATTAACCCTCTTCCAAATCATACTCAAAATATGCAAGATAAAAATTAGCTCCAAACCTCTGCCAACTAACCACTAATGTTATTGAAACCATGATTAATTTTCATTATTCTAGTGATTTAGATAACTTGATGAACATTAATGACATGGAATGTGTTGTTTACTATATATATTATCCTCCTCTTATAACTTACATCCATATTATATCTTATATAATAGTTCAGGCTTATCCTACCTATCATTTTTTAGATATTGAATCTGAAGAAATCCTCACTTTTTTCCTTTTATACAGTTCAAATATTTTGGAAAACCTGATACAATTATTATTTCCACAACTATGTTAGTGAACCTGATATAATTTCTAGTTAACCCTATTATATTAACCAAGTCAATGTAATCTTTTATTTTTTTATTTAGGTCTAATTATATCAACCAACATAATATAATTTACTTCTTTAGTCAATTTTATTTTGGCTATATCAACTATTTTGATATATTCTTATTTTACTATTTTTGTTTCAACTGCATTGGCCATCTTGATGCATTTTATTTTCATGCCAATTTATAATTATACCATATCATCCAACCCTATATTATATGTTTCTAATAATTTTGTGTCACCAATTACATTGGCTAAGTTGATAAAGTTGCTTCAACATGCTTTTACTATACTAGTAGTGCTGAGACCATTAAATTTAGCTCAAAATAAAATCAAATTAGGTTTAACCTCATCTATAGTCATAATTTATCAATTTTAAAACTTAGTTCCTCATTTACAATCCCATCTAACTCATATTCAATATGAAGATAAAAGGGATCCCATAGAATAGCTTTCTAAACTCCCATATCAATTCTTCTTTCTTAAGCTCATGAAGACTTCTCTAGGACATATAAGCCACCTTATGTAGATTTAGTTTGATATGAACATTCCTCAACCACCAACTATGGAGCAAGAAGCTAAATTTCTTGGGCTAGAGGAAAGTATCATGCAACAATGAAAATATATGATTATCCATGTCAATAACACTACATATAAAAATCTCCCTTATACTTTTTATCAAATCTATGATCCTTAATGAAATATTACTCTATGTGGATGTCCTTTATTTTTCATTAGTGTCCAAGTAGGTGAAATCCAATGCAAGTGAGCCTTGATTGTTGAAGTTTCTATCACTTGTGTCACCTCTTTAAATTTCATTAAAACCTTAGGATATTTATAATGCAACATTAAGTATACCCATATCAAGTGTTAAGGATTTAATTGAATAAAAAATTATCCATTAGGATGTGTTTAGATTATTATTATTGTACATATTATAGTTAAGGTTAAGGTCATGATATCAAATTTTACTGTATCCTATAACATTTTACTCAGTTATCCTTAGACTCATCATATGAGGGTTGTATAATCTTCCATAAGCCAATGCATGAAGTTTCCTTACATTGGTGCTGTTAAGTATTGTCATTGATGTCAAAGGTGTATCTTGCATGAGGTTGATGTCATTGAAAAAGTGTGCCTAGTTGATAGTGTGTTGATATGATAAGGGGAATTGATGGAGTGTTTTAATTTAAGGATGTTGTCATGAAAGAGAATTTGAAGGAAACTGAATGTCTTATGGTTGCTTGAAGGTACAGGTCTTTGAGTAGCTTGAGCCTAGTCATGGCATGAAGAAAACTTGTGAGAAGGTTCATGAGCATGGTGGATTGGTGAGATGAGTGCACACAAGCATGAGTGGTTGTTGGAGTATGTGAGTGAGGTGGAGAGTGTATGGAAAGAGGCATGAAGGTTAGTTTTAAGGCCTAATGTGGTTTGTAAGTCAAGGTCTAGAGAGAAAAGAGGGAGTGTGTGGCCTAATAAAGGGTCATGATCAGATTTAAAGGTGTTTAAGATCATGTAAGCATTGTCAGAGGTGAGGTATGTTTTTTCAATATTGGTCATGTAGTTTGAATTCATAGTTTGAAGGACAAGGCATGGAAAGTTGTTTGGAGGTCTCTCTAGTGCTCAGAATGAAGGATTCGCAACTCGAGAAAGATTTTCTTGTGATCATTAGCTCATAAGAACTTTGCATGGGAACCTAATCAGTTCATGGTATATGGGGAAGGGTCTTATATAAAAATTTTAGGCATTAATTTTTATCTTTAGGGGCTATGCTTTATGAATGATCATTTAGAGTGAAAACTAGTTTAAACCCTCTTAAAACCCTAATAAAGACCCACTATCAAAGATGTTTCTAAAACTAGATTAGGATGGATTGAATTAATTAGGTAAGATATTATATCTTGTATTGGACTCTCCCTGATACCTCCAAGTGGTATTGGTTAAAGAGAGGAGAGAGAAAATGTTGAGTTATAGGCTTATTTTTGAAGAAATTACTATAGAAGTCAAAATTTACATTGGACATAGTAAAAAAATGGATGGAAGAAGAAGGTATAGACTCATTTTTTTATGTCAATTAAGGTTTTTGGATAGGTTACACCCTTTAAGTGTGCTAAATTGGTCATCCAAGCTAGCTAGTCACTAACAAGCCTAATGGTGTGAACATTGAAAACTCCAAGCAAAAATGAAAAGATGAATTAGAATGTGTTTTCATGATATAATGATGAAACCAAGTTCATATAGATGTTTTTTAGGAATAATAAGACATGTTCATGTTTGTTAAATGTTTTGGAGGTCAGTGAATATGGTGAAAAATTTGCTCACAAATTGACCTATCTAGTTTAGATAAGATAGTGAGATATAAGGTCATGAGATTGGTCTATATCAAAATGAGTTCTAGGAATTTTGATACAAATGAATGCACTAATTCAAGATACAATTTAATACATGTATTATTAAAGATAATACAAAAGAAACACATGCAACTATAAGAATGAAATCAAAGAGAAATAATTTCACCAAAACATGAATGTTCTAATAATTTACATAATATATTGCATTAGAAATATAAAGGGAGAGGTGCATATATAAGTTAGAGAGAGAAATATACCACACATTCTAGTGATTGTGGGACTAATATTCCCAAGTAACCCAAATGACCTCTAGAGCCCTAAGTAAGCTAATACAACTATGTAGGCAAAACCTAGTGGGAAAAATGCCTACACCAACACCCCCCATAAGCTCAACTTAGGTGGGAAATGATATAAAAAATGGGTCCTATGAATAAGGATTGATAAGGTACCCATATAAAATGCATTGATCCTAGTATCCTATAAAATATGAAGGATATGTGCCTTCATAAATAAGAGAGAGAATGTATGTGCAAAATGTCACATAGTGAATGCTATAGTAGGTTCCTCTAAAAAAAATTATCTCTTCCTTTTAAAATAAATAAACCATGAGATATCAAACTACATAATTTACACTCAAGTGGAATGCATGTAATAATCAAGATGTATATCTATAAAAAAATGCTCAAATGTCTCCTTGCTAATTGTCAAATATGCCAAAGTCTGATTAGGTATCATAGGACTAATTGTAGAAGATAGTAATGAAGAAGAACACAATTAAGGAGAGAGAGTATTCAGATAAGAAGATAGACATGGAACATTCATTTAAAGAATGTCTATGGGAATAGGAGAGCAAATCTCAACAACCAACAAAATTAAAGACTTGGCTATAAATAAAGCACTCAGATATACAAGATAAATATCCATAGGAACATATGAGTTGTCCATACTCTTAATGTGTATACTCTCACTAAAATTAGCATAGTCCTCTAAAATTTAAGTCTGTGAAGGCTCTAAAATAGCAACAATCCACAAAAAATGAAAGTAGAAATTGCAATGATATAACAAAGGTCTGGTACAATCTCATCTTGTAATGGGGGCTCGATAGAAGGAAGAGAACTATCCACCATGGATGTATCATCACAAGAAATAAAAACATGAGGAGAGAGTACAACAATATCAGAAGAGACTATAGGAAGTGGAGGAGGAGCTGTGACATAAATCTCAGTAGGATCTTCAAAAAAAGACTATAAGATGCTCTAAATAGTTCATGGACACTTTGTATATTCCACATGGAAATGAATATCCATGGAAACATGTAGTAATAGAGTGTAAAAAACCTTTTCACTAGTATTATCCAACTTATCAAACTAAACAATATCAGTGGGTGTAGGAATCTATCCATATAGGAATAGAATACAATTCTTGTGTATGAGCAAGTGTTTCATGTAAGCATGCAAGGAAAAATAATTATCCTTCCCAAAAAGGATCACTAGAGACAAAAAAATATCCTCATAGGGATTATCTAAAATGGGGTCAACATGACTGAGAGAAGACGCCATAGAAGTGCACAACTGCATAAAATATTCTGCAATGAACCCCTAAAGCATGCTCATGAATGGGATGTTGGGAACAACTGATAATACATCCAAGTGAGTAATCAGAGATGGATTAAGGGGAAAAAAGGTGAATAATCTATAGATGGAATTTGTATTGGGCCAAAAATGAGTCCATACAAATGAGAGCAATTAGTGCATGAAGTACACTGTAGAAAGTAGTAGGGCCTATAACCCCCCTAAATATGGCACTTTATAACTTTAGTGAATTTTAAAAAATAAAGTAGACCAATGAAAAAAGGATGAAAAAACATCCACTTTTTAAAAAAGTGTCACTCAATTCAAAGTTATTAATCAAAAGTTATAGCAAAATATATTTTCTATCATTAATGGCCCATTTAATTAAATTGCACTTAAAGTTTAAATGCTTGATAGGTTTAAACACCAACTATGTCATGTAACCATCTATTGGAATTATCACTAAAATGTGGACCTCTTCACATCAACAAAAGTAAAAAAATACCTGGCCCAATCACCCTTATGTGCTTTTCTAAAAAATCCACTTGGAAGGATTTTTAATTAAAAAATTTCAAAGCTATTTAAATAAAATTAAAAACATGCTTTTATTTTTAATTATTTTAGGGCATATTTTTAGAGTTGAATTTTGGCAAGGGGAAATAATGTTGTACGGTATTGATTTATGAATGCATGCCTAGGTTTGTATTCTTATGCATTTGCTCCCAAAGCTCTTGGAGTGGGGTGTTACGATTTTGGAATCATCCTACTCAATTTAAAGGCTGAGAGTATGAGTCAATTAAGAGATTGCTAGAAGTTTTGATTAAATATTCAACACAATTTGAGAGATATCAAAACACAAAATGATGCCCTCTAATATATCTATAAAACTTTATGTGGCCAATACAAAGCATATACAAGACTGTTCTATTTGACATAGGTGAAACAAATAACATAAATGAATGAATATGTCGTATGGTGGTTTTGAGGTGTCAAATATTCTAATTATTAAAACACATTATCTTAAGGTAAATCACTGTGGAAGTCTATTTTGTGAGTATACCATATACACATATATGTTCAGTCTAGATCAAGTGTTGTGGTGTCAATTTGGCTTTGTAAGGAGGAGGATGCTAAATAGATCTGAGCGCAGGTGTATCAAGATGTTATCCACATGCTAGTATGATATGGGAGATCATAATGATATTTCCTCCACTTTCCTCAAGTTGATGATCTTAAAAATGGAATTTTGTGTTATAGATGGGGAATAAGGAAGGCAAACAACTAGATCTAATGCCCAAGTTGAGCCAAAAATGCCTCTCCTTCACACCACTATATCAAATCTTCCAAAGTAATAGTTGATCCATTCTTGTCCATGATGTGGAGTTCATCAAGATAGTTTTATTCACTAGATCATTCAAATTCCACACTAGAATATCCATGTAGTCTACACTCAAAACATAAAAAATGGCTTATCCCTTTATGAGTTCTCATAAAATCCATTACAACTACCTCTGATAATAATTGACTACAAACAAAAGAAGCATCCAGTTGAATAGTTTAATGATAGTGTTCAAGGTGTTAGGAGAGGAATTAATAAATCCAAGGGGTAAACTAAAGTTAAAACAACATGTAGGAGCAGGCCATAGAGACCATGCCATGAAAACTTTGGAACTCTATAAAAACTTCCTTAAAACTAGTAGAAAAATCTAGGCAATCCTCAGATCTAGATTTGCTATGATACCATATCAGAATGAGTTCCAAGAATGCTGATCCAAATGAATGAAATAATTTAAGATGCAATATAAGACATGTATTTTTAAAGATAATATAGAGCAAACACACACAACTACAAGAATGAAATCAAAGAGAAACAATTGCACCAAAACATAAATGATCCAGTAATTCACACAATATACATTATAAATATAAAGGGAGAGGTGCATATATAGGTTGGAGAGAGAAATATACCACACATTCTAGTGAATATAGGACTAATATTCCCAAGTAACCCAAATGACCTATAGATCCCTAAGTAAGCTAATTCAACCATGTAGGCAAAACCCTGTGGGAAAAAAGGCCTACACCAATAGTATAAAATTCCAATATTTGACATTAGACCATATAATATTTATATCTAAGAATGGTATAATGATCTCATAGGATCATCTACATGCATCATAAGTTATTGAAAATGTCTATATAGGTATTAGAGGTCTAAGTCACCATGATTGTGTTTTGAGGTAATCTGGTTGTTTTGAGTGAGTGAATTGCAAAGGTGTTTATGAAGCATCATCTCCTAAATGGAAGTGTCTAATGCATATTTTGATATTGTTGAGATCATGTAGGCTGTGTATAAGTGATTTATTTCATGGTTGTGTGGCTAAATGATGTGTTATCTTTAGTTATTTAAGATAGAATTTTATGTGTGTTCAAAGGCCTAATATGAAAAATTCTAATGGAGTGTTTAAAGTGGTGGTGTTGGTAATTTGGCATGTCAAGACCAAATTCTAACTCCTATAGTTCAAAATTTTTCCCAATACTACTAAGCCCAGTCAAACCGGTCTGAAAATGAGTTTTTTTACCTAAAAAGGAAGATTTTTGGACTTCAAATTCAAAATTGCTCTCAAAAGGTTAATAAAATATCCAATTTGCCTTTAATCATATTAAAATACATGAATTTAGCCTTATCCTAAAGTTTCAAAGCTTAAAAAGGTGTTTTCATATGCTTTTTAAGTTAAAAAAGGACCATTTTCACCCCAGACATGCCAATTTACTTTCACAAAAGCATGGAAACAATATAAAGTTTGTATTTTCATGATAATTGTCATGTAATGCTTATAAAATCTTCTATATGTGGTCATGGAGGTGAAATTCATCTATTAAAAGGAAAAATTAGACTATTTTCCTTCATATTTTAAGCTAAGGTATGGATCCATATGGATTCTATACTCCTATAAAAAAATAGTTTGAAGAACAGGTTATGAACAGGATCTAGTATAAGTTTCATGGAGATTTGAAGACCTGTAGGCTCAAAACTATTTACCTCCAATCAATTTTGAAGTTTACACAAAGTGACCTACTTGTAGGTTTTAGGATGGTATGGTTTGTTGGAGAAAGGTACAGGCCTAAATTTTGGGGTGTAAAAACTAGACTTAGAGGGATTCCTCATGGATCATGTGGTTTTTTTAAATTATATTATCCATGATCATGAACCATCAAGTTGAAGATAGGTCAATTTATATAGCCTTTTAACCATAAAGGTAACCAATTGTTCTCAATTTCTCCTCACCTGGGTAAAGTTTCAAGAAAATTTGAGTTTTTCCAGAATCTTTGGGACTCAATATACCTCTCCATATCATCCTTCAGATATTATTCATGATTCTAAGGGCTTGTTTCCCACATCCACCTCATCCAACTCATACCACTATCTAACCACTATGTTCTTCACTGTTTCATGTGTTTTCCCATCCTCCTTTCATCATCTTTATCCATCCCTCACTACCCTTACATCCTCCATTCTATGAAATATTTTTCAAGAAAGACAATGTTTGAGTGAGACCATAAAAATCATGATCAAGATAATATATACATCAAATAAAACATCATATACAGTCATAAGATGATGACCATTGACCTATAACAATAAGTACAGATAATGTCTTTTTTTAAAGTATAAAGGATCAATTGTGCATCAAGAAAGAGTTCAAAGAGAGAATGGGAGAGAGTTGGAGCTTGATTTTCAAGTTAAATGAGAGCATGAAAGAGATTTGGAGTCTTTTTAAAGCAAGACCAATCCTTGAACTTATGATCAATCCATATATGTCTACAACAAAAGAGGTCAAAACACAGTCAAGGTTTATGAAGAACATAGGCCAATAAATGATAGTAATGTTTCCTCTATATGTTATTTATACCTTGACCTCATTATGCATGATTAAATAGAGAAAAATAAGGATTGATTCATATTTTAAACCTTTATTAAGGTTTATATATAGTACCTTTTCCATACAAATGGTACTAAAGTGTACTTACAATTGATATAGGATAGTATTTATGATATCTTGACATGATATAGAGACATGGATAAAGATAAGCCATCAAACTGGGTCTCTCAACCATAATAGTTCCATTCATGTTACAAATGGAAGAGAGTTAGTCATGATTCCATTTTGATGCCAAAGGAGCCCTATAGCTAGCCGGGTTTTGAATAACATCAAGGAATTTTGATCATTTTTATAGGGTCATTAAGGTTAGACATGGTTTTATCATAGCTTTAAAACCACAAAAGTGACTTTTCATACTTTTTACTCAATGGACATAATCTACATCCCTAAGGCATCCTACAGGGTCGTGCTTGAACAAAAAACTACAGTTGATTAAAGGTTTGGTGACCTAATAAACCTGTTAAGGAGGTTAAGAGCATAAATAACTATCAATCAAGAAGTATAAAGTGGTAAGGTTTATCTTATTCAAGTGTGATATGAAAGAAAGGACATGCTTCACTTCAAATAAAGTGTACCTATAGGCTCATATGGAGGGCTATAATAGTCCTATTCTAAGTTTGAAACAAGTGAAAGGACTTATAGTAAGTTATTTAAGGGTTTCATATGTAAGAGGGTGTTTCATTATATAATAAAAATGACTATTCAAAAATCATAGTCAAAGCATCACACCTATAGGCATAGGCAAAGGCTATAATCACCAAAAAGAGCCTACAGTTAGCCCCTAAGGAACCTACATATGTAGGTGATCATGAGCATAAGAAGAGACTTGGGGTTACTTTCTCATAAGGGAAACATGATTGAAGAGGGTTTATTTAAGAATTTAAGAAATCATCATGTAGGTATCAACAAATGAATTTTCATCCTCATCTTTAAGCCTTACATTGTCCATACAAACCTGTAGAGGTGTCCTACATTCAAATACTTAATAGAAGATTAGTGATCATGAGGAAATGATTGGTTTTGGAAGAATACATTCACCTACAGATATAGATGAATATTTCAAATGGTATTATTAGTTTTCATGAGGGAAATTAAGGGTTTTCAAGTTACATTATATAGTTAAAGAAGGAGAAAGATACCTACAGCCAAATGCCCTAGATGTTAAGATAGTGAGCTAGTCTAAAGAGGTTTCTAGAGGAGATTTGACCTCTTTAGGGTTTGTTGAAGCTTCCAAAGAGGAATAAAAGCAAAAGGAGACTTATAAACCCATTTCTACCTATCACCAAACTCTCTAAGGTCTCAAGCATGGTTGTAATCCATACACATCTGCAAGTATAGAAAACATAGTTAGGCACCTAATACAAAGTCTGTGATAAAAAAGAAGCAGGTGATAAGGATAGTGGTTATGCTTAATAAAATGTTTCAAGGGGAAAAATTTTATAATCCATCAATTATATTTTGTGGGAGCTCTATCACTCCTATAATAATTCTTAAGGCATAATCACACCTCCAAGCTAACAGACATTAGGCCTATATTGAAATTTATAGAGTTTTCAAGAGCAACGGCCTAGAGTGATGTTTAATTTAAATAGGATGATATAGAATGAAGGTGATATTTTATACTCATCTAAATCCATGATCTCCAAAAAATGCACAATCATAGTCAAAGTTACCTTAAATAGTGACCTATAGCCAAATAAATGACATTTATCTTCTCACAATAGTTTTAGACCCTAAGGTGATGGAGCTAGTGACCATTCATTTAAGTCAAATGAGGTATATGAGGTGAATTTAGTATATACATAGTCAATAGACACCTTAAAACATTGTATCTAATTCATACATAGTACTATCAGTCCTTGAAGGTACTATACATGTCTATTGTATAGATTTTGGCTATGTAAGCCTAAAAATCACCTTTTTGAAGAATAAGATGCTAAAAGAAAAGAATGTACCAGGGTTTTAAATGTATTATAGGTCATTAAAGCATAAATTAATTTTTAAATGACTACCAAGAACTATTATGCTTTAGAGACACCCCTTAGAGCAAGATGGCATACAGTCAAATAGGCTTCTTGAAGAAGATGGGGTCTTGAAAGAGATAACAAATGAGGATTGTACTAATGATGAAATAGTAGTAACCTATTCAAACCTATTTATCATGTTTTAAGTCCAAGATAATGATAAAACATGAAAACATATCCTTCTAACATGAAAATTAAGTCAAGTATGCACACAGTCCATACAAAAGGGGTATTTTTGAAGGAAAATTAAAGATTTTGGAATCTATAGGTCGTGTTTTGAATTAAAATTTGGTAAATAGCATCATAATGTGTTGAGGTATAATCCATATAAGTATCAAGGCCATTAGACAAGCGTAAGTTCTCTTTGTTTTGTCACATTCATTAGCATGTCTATTTGAGGTCACCATTGGAGTAAGTAGTGTTTTGAGGTGACACAAAGGTTTTTAAGCCCAAGTGAGAGTTTGAAAAGCATGGGATGATGTTTTTAAATCATCATAATACCTTTAAAGAGTGTTAAAACTATAAATTATATACAAACCATGCTCATATAGGTTTTTTAAGCAAGCAAGCATATAGGCTAAAAATGCATTTTTGAATTTTCAAGTAAGAAGACACTTTAAGAGTGTTTTGATATCATGATACATACACCATAATGATTTTTTCAAGAATTGAGAATCAAGGGAAGAGTCATTTTCATATAGGTGAATAATTTCAATTTTTGTAGTTCTAGACACCCTTTCAAGCCACCTGTTCAGATGCTCGTATTATTCACCACGTGAGGAGTTTATCCAAAAATCTTAGCATGATTTGATGAAAATTATTCAATTATAATTAATTAATAGTTTAGGTGGGTTGAGGGTATGTCTTTTATGAATAATTTATAAGAATGTAAGCAACTTAAAATGCAAGCAAAACCTTACAAGCAATTTTCCTCAATGTGATAACTTTGCATATATTTTGTATGGGAACCCAATATTTTTAGGGGTGTTAGGGGGTAAATTTAATACAAATAAATGGAAATAATTTTGTATTTTTAGATCTTTAATTCATGAATAATCATTTGGAAGACTCAACTTCAAAACCCTCAAAAAACTAGTTTTGCAAAAAGTTGATTTTCTTGTCATCAAATCACCATGGATCAACCTAAAACCTCTACAAACATAAACTAAACTTACAGAAGATTTAAAAAATGCAAATTTTATGTATGGATCTGTATAGATCAGGGCATAAATTAGGTTTTATAGAGAAAAATGCATGGAAAGTGAGGTGCAAGTTAGTTTACATAAAACCAATTAATGGAGATGGAATATTGAGACTTGTTCTTAGTACTCAAATATTTAGTTAGTTAAAAATATTACTAGAATTTCCCCTATAATCTCAATTAAAATGGCCACTCTATAGGAAAATGGGGCAAAATGGACCTAGTCAATCTTGTTGACTAAATGGTGAGAGTTTTCACATCAAAATCACCTATCTCATGATGGGATGATTTGATTTAAGTCTAATTTCATATTTTTTGAAGTGTTTAAAGGTTTGTTTCAGGTTCCATGGAGTCCAAGTGCACAAATAGGCTATTAGGCCTAATAGGCCTAATTGGTCAAATAATCAAGTTTGAATTTAGTGTTGAGATGGCTATCAAATGAGTCTACATGGATTTTACATGCTACATATATGATCTTGAAATGGAGATTATCATGCACTTCATACTTCAAGCTTTATTTTCATTCAATCAAAGACCAAATAGGTAGTTAACTAGTCTTAAGGGCTCATAACTCCAAGTTGACAAATCATGACTAGTTGACTATCTTCATGCATATTCCTTTATTATCATATAAAGAGGGAGATTCAAACACTTCAAGCTCAGATTCAAGTGGATTTAATCATCAAATGTTGGCATAGATTTTATGTATGAGAGAGAGTTGACTTGTCAAATGGGCCCACCACTTTTCCAATGCCAAAGGGAGATTCATGCAAGGTTTTTCAAGATAAATACAAGTCTGAAAGACTTTTAATGAATATTAAAAATGAAATAGATTTGATTTGAGTTAGATTTGACCTCCTTTCCTCCTTTGTGTGACAATATCTTGGCTATTACTTCTATTTTATATATATGTTGGCTTTCAAAGCCATTTTAAAAATCTATCCCTCTCTTAGCAAGAGTAGACTCTACAAAGATTGAGTTTTGTAACCTTTTTAGATAAATAAAATGACTATTTTAGATTTCATTACTCTGGTATAGTGTGTAATATTAGTTTGATTTAAATATGTGGTAGAGCTTTCTCCCTTGTCATGTCTTGATCTCACCTAGTTATTAGCTTGTCATATTATGTAGGTCATGTTTCAGTGTTTAATATCATTTGGATGAGCCAACATTGGATATAAGTAGCTGGTTAATGCATTGAATTAGGCTTATTCCATCGTTTCCCTTAGCCTTTGATCAATTGATAAAACATCTACATGAAATATTGATGCATATGAGTCATTTAGAGTTATAGATTCAATCATTACTTGTCTTATCAGTGTTTATAAGCTCAAATAGAGTGGATGAACTATAGATATATGTGTATCATCAAAAATAAAGTAGTATCTCCATTTGAGTTTCCTTCTTACCCTTTTCGTCCTAATAATTAGCAGTTTAGTAAGCAGTGCAGAGTGATACATCAGAGGAGCTAGCCTCACCAAAATCTAGAGGTCTAATCTAAGTTTAGGCGTCCCACACCTTAGATCATTCTAATGTTAGTCTAGGTGTGAAGGGTTTTTTAAGCCAAATCGGTCAAGACTTTAAGAAGCATGCTATATGGGTTATTATCAATTCTAGCATGCCTGATGGGACATAAATTTAACTATTAGAGTACAAATTTGAAAAATATCATCTTCAAAACCTATTTTAGGACTCCTTTGGTCCTTATCTCAAGATAAAAGGTACATTATTATTCATAATTTGATTTATCTTCATGATATTATAGGTTATGAAAACCTATAAAGAAGAATTTCATCATTCTTCTCCCATCCAATAATTCCAATATGATCCTCATGACCCATATCAACCATCCTATGACCCATATCAACCATATAAAGATTATGAAAAAGCCTTATTAGTAGTATGAAAGATCATACCAGTCCTATAAAAATGATCCATATGAATCTCATCCTTATCCATATGAGCCTTACCCATTCCAAGATCAACCACTCTTCCAAAACTCTCTAAATTTTCATGATGAGATAGAGGAAATGAAAATGATAAGGCGAATTATTACTGAAGAGATATCAACCTATAAATAAGAGTTATTAGATAACCAATATTAGTCTCAAAGGCTAATACCTTTTGCTACCCCATATCAATATCCTTAGATTCCAAGTCCATCTCAGCAAGAAGTTATCCCAATCATACCTCAAGCTACAATACATTCAATACTAGACACTAAGATTTCACCCCTTTCTCCTCAAAATCCCAAATCATTTCCTTCATGGAAAGCCATTCAATAAATAGTGAAACAAAGAAATGAAGTGAAGGTGATCCAAGAAGAGAAGCTCCATGAGCAAAATTAGGTATATATGGCACAACTATTGGATTTATCTCATCTTATTGAATACTTTCAAGGATATACTATGCATATCTTGGAGAAGGAGAAAAACCTTTCTAAAATAATTGAGGAAGTTATGGCTGAGGTAAATAAATATGAAAGAGTATTTCATGATCAAAAGGAGGACATCATCATAAACACACTCAATTTCAATGAAGGGATTGATCCAATCATACAAGCTATAGAAGAAAGTGAAGTCAAAAAGGTTGCTACTAAGATAGAAGATCAGATGAAAGTAGAGGATGAAATAAAAAAATAAGACAATCTAGTTATACAATTTGAAGGTGTTTTCCATGAGTTTATTAATCACACAATAGTTTCCATCCATCATTAAGAACAAGCTGAGATACCAAAAGATAATTGTAGCCTTAAGATTGCAATTAAGAAGTTTTAATTCTATTTCATCTTCATGAGAATAAATCTTTAGATTTGTTTTGAAATCTTCCATTCAAGTTATTCTTTACTTAAATGTGGTCCATTACAGGATGAGAGAAATTCTATCATCAAGAAAGAGTAGTTATTTTCTCAGGAGATGACATGTTTGAGCATCTCAAGCATGGTTATCAACCTCTCTCATCATCTTCAAATACTTTTATACTTTTGGAAGTTGACTATGAAAACAAAAGGCCTCAATAAGTCACAACATTAGATCCATTTATCTTAGAGGATAGCCTTGAAGATATGACAAATGAGATACACCAAACTGGTCTACATGATCATGATTAATAGTTCATTAATGAAGATGTTATTATAAAGTACATGGTATTGGGAACATGATGATTGGGTATTAGATCCATAAATTCACTCAATGTACCTGATAATGGAGGTTGGAATCCCAACTACATCATTAAGAAGACATGAGCATCCAATTGCCCTTGGCTACAGAAGAAATCTATCAAGATTTGAAAAATACATTCAAGGTTCCATGGTGGACCAAAAATCTTCCCATTTGATCCTAGAGGAAACCTTATCCTTTCAAGTTAGTTATTATAGCTTTGATTTATGTCAATAAGTGAGTAGCACAAATAGTATCTACTTCCCTTTTATTTTATTTTCCTATATTCCTTAGATTAGTTGTCATTGCTTTATAGTTTAGTTATAATTTCCCTTTAATCTTATTGTGTCATGGTTGGAAAAGATGTCTTAAAGCCCAAAAGAGTCTGTTTGCCAATGGAATCCAATGAGTTATTTTAACCAACAAGCTAGAAAAACCCTATGAATCTTCAAAAATATTGGTAATTTGTCATGTTAGGGTCAAATTCCAACCACTATAGTTTGAAACTTTTCCTAGTACTACTAAGCCCGGTTAAACCAATCTAAAAATGAGTATTTTTACCTAAAAGGGAAGATTTTAGGTCTTTAAATGTCAATTTTTTCCCCAAAATTTCAATAAAATATCCAATTTTCCTTTAATCATATTCAAATATATGAATTTAGCCTTATCCTAAAGTTTCTAAGCTTAAAAAGGTGTTCTTATATGCTTTTTAAGTCAAAAAAGGACCATTTTCACCCCACACATGCCAATTTACTTTTTAAAAAGTGTGTAAATAATCTAAAGTTTGTATTTTCATGCTAATTATCATGTAATTCTTCTAAAATCTTCTAATTATGGTGTTGGAAGTGAAAGTCATCTATTAAAAGGAAAAAATAGACTATTTTCCTTCATATTTCAAGCTAAGGTACAAATTCCATACACCTACAATAGGAATTTTGAATAAAAAGTCATGATCAAGATCCAACATAAGTTTCATAGAGATTTGAAGACCTATAAGATCAAAACTATTCATCTCCAGTCAATTTCCAAGTTTTCACAAAGTGACCTGATTACAAGTTTCAAGATGGTACAGTCTATTGGAGAAAGGTACAGGTCTAAATTTTGGGGTATAAAAACTAAACTCAAGAGGGCTTCCTCATAGATTAGGTGTTTTTTAAAATTATCTTCTCCATGTTCATAAACCATCAAGTTGAATATATGTCAATTTTTGTAGCCTTGCAACCAGAAAGGCAACCAATTTTTCTCAATTTCTCCTCACTTAGGCAAAGTTTCAAAAAAATTTAAGTTGTTCCAAAATATTGGGGAATTAATCTACCTCTCCATGTCATCCTTCAACTATTATTCATGATTATAAGGTATTTTTTTCCCACCTATACCTCATCCACCTCATACCAATGTTTAACCACTATGTTTGTCACTATTTCCTATGTTTTCCCATCCTTGTTTCATCATCTTTCTCCATCCCTCACTGCCCTTCCATCATCCATTCCATGAAATATTCATCAATAAATCCAATGCTTGAGTGATACCATCAAAATCATGATCAAGATAACAAATGAATCAAGAAAAACATCATTTACAATCATAATATGATGACCATTGACCTATTGTAGCAAGTATAGATAATGACTTTTTTTAAAGTATAAAGGATCAATTATGCATCAATAAGGATTTCAAAGAGAGAATGGGAGAGAGTTAGAGCTTAATTTTTTAATTTAAAGAGATCATGAAAGAAAGTTAGAGTCTTGTTAGAGCAATACCAAGCCTTGAACTTATGATCAATCCATACATGTCTACAATAAAAGAGGTCAAAACATAGTCAAGGTTTATGAAGAATATAGGCCAAGAAATTATAGTAAGGTTTCCTTTATATGTTTTCTATACCTTGACCTCATTAGGCATGATTAAATAGAGAAACACAAGGATTGATTCAAATTTTGAACCTTTCTTAAGGTCTATATATAGTACCTTATCTATACAAATAGTACTAAAGTGTACTTACAACTAATATAGGGCAATATTTATAAAATCTTGGCATGATATATAGTCATGGATGAAGATAAGACATAAAACTAGGTCTCTCAACCATAATAGTTTCATTCATGTTACAAATGGAAGAGAGGAAGTCATGTTTCCATTTTGATACCAAAGGAGCCCTATGACTACCAGGACCAACCTACAATTGCCAAGCACTTAATGGAAGGTTTGAATAACATCAAGGAATTTTGACCATTTTTATAGGGTCATTAAGGTTATATAAGGTTTCATCATAGCTTTGAAACCACCAAAGTGACTTTTCATACTTTTTACTCAATAGACATAATATACAGCCCTGAGGCATCCTATATGTCTTTACTTGAACAAAAATCTATAGTTGATTAGAGGTTTGGTGACCTAAGACCTATAAAGGAGGTTGAGAGCATAAAACACTACCAATCAAGAAGTAGAAAGTGGCAAGGTTGATCTCAGTCAAGTGTGATAGGGGTATGTGCATGGAGTTGGGGGATAATTCTATGGACATTTTAGGTAACACGATCATGTTATTAAATAAAGTGATTGTGTCATTGAAATTATGGCTTGGTAATTATGGAGCCATAATGTATATGCATTATTATAAATTCAAATAATGCACGTGTTATTATAAATTTAAATAATAAATACGCATTACTATAAATTCAAATAATGCATATGTGTTATTATAAATTTAAATAACACGTACATGTTATATTATGTATTATACAACACATACACGTTGATTTTTTATAGGCTAAAAATGAACTCCAAAAATATTTGGGAATTACACATGAAGCTAACTTTGTCCATAAGCTTATATTTATGCATTATATGTTTGTACTTATACTCAAATGTTGGAAATATTGTCATTGATGTCAAAGGTCTAACATTGGTGATAAATGGCCCATATAATTTATTATCTAAAGGTGTTTTTAATGTTCATATTTTGTCTAAAATGTGTTGATGTTTATTTAATATTAAAAAATATATTTTTGGTTGCATAAAAGTCAAAAGAGGGCCCATGGAGAAGTCAAAGAGTCATGGGGTAAAGACAAAAGAGGAATGCAATGCATTTTCCCATCAAGATTCATCTTCAAGAATTTCAAGATTCATTAAGTGAAGACAAAAGAGGGTATGGTGAATTTTTCCATGAAGATTCACCTTAATGAATTCAAAATGTCACCACGATAAAGATAAAAGGAAAGGATCCATTTTCTTATGAAGGGTCACCATATGAATTTTCAAATACAAGGATTCAAAGGGTCATGCAAGTTTGGTGCCATTTTTCATGATAAGTGAAGAGTGACAAAAGATTAATGCCAAAGGTCTTTTGTAAAGCTACAAATAAAGGCTTGAGAAGCAATTTTTAATATGCAAGAGTGTAGGGTTTGTAATTATTTTATATAATAAAAGAGGAGAGAATAGAAAGAGATTGTAGAGTTCTATCATTTGTTGAGAAAACAACATTGAGAGAAATTGTGTCTTTACACAAGATGGGTTGGTGCTCCTATGGGTTGGTGCTCATAAATAGTTATTGTGTTGGTGCTCAGTAAAGGGGTTAGTGCTCTTGCAAGTTGGTGCTTGTGAAATTTATAATTTGAGTTGGTGCTCTTTCATATACTTGAGATTATTCTCCATGGTTTTCCCCACTTTGGGTTTCTATGTAAAAATTCTCTCTCTCTCTCTCTCTCTCTCTCTCTCTCTCTCTCTCTCTCTCTCTCTCTCTCTCTCTCTCTCTCTCTCTCTCTCTCTCTCTCTCTCTCTCTCTCTCTCTCTCTCTCTCTCTCTCTTGTGGTGCATATTATTTTAGTTTTATTTCATATCTTGAATGTATGGTTAAGTGGAGTTTGATTAAGTAAAAGATTTATAAGATATATGATATAATAATTCACCCCTCTTCTCAATATATCCTATGCTTAACAATTGGTATCAAAGCAGGTTCCTTTGGAAAGAGTTTTACAGCTTGAAGGTAGATCGAGGAAAGCATGATAGCTAGATCATATGAGGTTTTTATACAAATAAGGTACTTTTGTTTGATGGGACAAATTATGACTTTTGGAGCATAAATATGAGGACTTATTTGATGTCTCTTGGATTCAACATTTGGCAAGTAGTTATAGAGGAATACAAAGAGCCATAGAAACTTGTGATTACTCTATCAAAAAAGAAGGAAAGTGACAATAATGATAAAGATTTAAATGTTATTTTATATGGTTTATGTGAATCAGATTTGTTAAATTTATTCAATGCAAATCTGCTCATGAGACTTGGGTATAGCTTGAAAATATTTAAAAAGGTGATGGAAAGGTTCAATAAGCTAAGATCTATACTTCCAAAAGATAATTTGAGAGTTTGAAAATGGAAGAGAAAGAAAATATATTGGGTTATCTTTTATGGGTTGATCAAATAGTTAATCATATTCAAGGCCTTAGAGAAAATTTAGAAGAATCAACGGTGGTGCAAAAGGTTTTGAGATCTCTACCAATGAGATATGATGCAAATTTTTCAACAATCAAGGAGATGAAGGATCTATCCAAGATAAATATAGATAAACTACATGGTATTCTTATAGAATATGAGATACAGATTGAACAATAGAAACCCTCAAAAAGAGAAGCTACTTTCAATACATCAAAGAAAGATAAGGCTAAGATTCAAGAATCAAGTGACAAATCTAGTGATGATGAAGATGACAACAGAGCTCTATTCATTCGCAAGACAAAAAAGGGCACAAGTAAATATCAAGGAAAGTTACTTTTTAAAAGTTTTAATTATGAAAAGATTAGATATTTTGTAGCTAAGTGCCCAAATAAGAGTAATGGTGATAATAAAGAAGGAAGGTCTACATACAAGAAGAATTTCAAAGGCAAATTCAAGAAAGGATTCAAGAAAAATTTATACTCTAAAGATAGTGGAGATAGTGATTCAAATGAAGAAGAGATTCTATTCATAAACATACATGAAAGATGCCTCTATAACAAAAGTATAGATGATCAAGATGAAGAACAAGATGAAGCTGAGGTGAATCTAGAAGGAGAACTCATTTTTGGCTTAGAAGAATTAAAATCTCTTGGAAAAAAGAATCTAAGATTGAAGTGCCAAATTGAGAAAAATGAAAAGGAGTCAAAATAAATAATTAAATATCTACAAGCACACATTGAAGAATTCAAAAAGGCTGAATAAGATCTAACAGCTCAGTTATAAAAAGTAAGTGAAGAATATGAAAGGTATGTTGTTGAAATTACCTCTTTAAAAGTAGATATTGAGAAAACAAATAAAGTAGTCAATGATAGATTAGCCAATGACTCAAAATTTAAGAATAACACTAATATGTTGAATAAGATATTAGAAAGTCAATGATCAATGTCAGATAAGATAGGTATCATATTTTAAAAAGAGAAAGGAGAGGCCACTAATTTCATAGACAAGGTTAACATAGAAAAAGGAAAGAGCTATGTTGAAGCTCTTAGAAAAGAGGAAATGAAAAAAGAAGTTAAGAATACAGAGGACATATCAAATAAATAAGGTTAAAAGGAGTAGAGCTATAAAAGGTAATCAGGTCAGAGATACACAAACATATTCTATTTTTATGGTTACTATTTTTATTGTAATGGATATGGTTATAAGAAAATAGAATGTCAAAAAAGGGCTAACAACTTCAGAAATAAGGAGAAGGAAACTCATGCAGAGTAAAGCAAAAGCCACAACTCTTTTTCTCCTCTATCATGCTTTAATGAAGAGGCCATAATATGTTACAAGTATAATAATTTTAGACACATAGCCTAGTATTATATAAGTATGTTTGAGTTAGTCAAGAAGGACCAGAGTTTCAAGGATCCATTCATTAAGAAGAAAGTTCAGATAGATTCATGGCAAAAGAAACAACCTAAAAAGTCTATGTTAGTCCAGATAGATTTACATGCAAGAAATGAAGGAAAGACATGATTCATTGATAGTGGATGTTTGAGGCACATGACAAGAGACAAGAGTAAGTTCATAACCCTGAAGAAGATCAATGGTGGCATAATGAAATTTGGAGATAATACTACTACCAAAAAATTTAAAAAGGTACATTAAGTTTGAATAATGGTAGAACTAAGACTAAAAATGTTATGTATGTAGAAGGTCTTGAATATAATATTTTGAGTGTAAGTCAAATGTGTGATCAGGGACACACACTAAAGTTTTATGCATAAGGTTGTGAAATTAGAAAAAAAAAAATTTAGATGTGTTGATTGTATATGTTTAGAGGACAAACAAAAATTTGTATATGTTATTAGATATCAAAGGTCAATTTTTTTTAAGTCAACTTGAGGAAATTTAACTATGGCATAGGAGAATGGGACACATAAATTTTGATAATCTTGTCAACATCAACAAGAAGAAATTAGTTAGATATCTTCCAAAGATTACAAATCCCTCCAACACACTTTGTGAACCATGTAAACATAGGAAGCAGGTTAAAATATGGTTCAAAACAAAAGAATACTCAACCACTTAGATGTTAGAGCTTGTTCACATTGATTTGTGTGGACCTATGAGAACTCAAATTACTCAAGGTGAGAAATATGTCATGTTGCCTATTGATTATTTTACATGTATGACTTGGGTGATGTTTTTGAAGAAAAAATCAAAAGCTTTCAACCACTTCAAAGCATTCAAGGCTTTTGTTGAGAATGAAATTGATTTAAAGATTAAGTGCTTGAGATTAGATTGAGGAGGAGAATTCATGTTAGATGAGTTTATTGAGTATTGCGAAGACCATGGGATAAAGAGGCATTATTTAGCAGCCAAAACTCCACAACAAAATGGAGTAGTTGAGTGGAAAAATAAAATAGTTTAGGAGATAGTGAGGACAATGCTAAATAAATCCAAGATACCAGATAAATATTAGAGGGAGGTAGTAGGTATAATAGTGCACATCTATAAAAGAGCATTATTTAGAGTCAATAGTAATAAGACTCCCTATGAGCTATGTAAAGATAAACCATCTACAATTGATTATTTTAGAGTTTTCAGTAGCAGATGCTTCATAAAGAGAATCAATGAAAAATTGGGTAAGTTTGAATCTAGAATAGATGAAGGTATATTTATTGGATATTCTAGAAAAAATAAAGCTTATAAATGTTATAACAAAAGAACCAAGAATATTGTTGAAAGTGCAAGTGTTAGGATAGATGAAGATGTAGCAAAAGAGCCAGTGACTCAGTGGACACTCCTAAAATCATTGAAGAAGAAGATTTTGAAGAAATAGATGAGGATGAGAAGAAGGAGAAAAAGGACACCAAGACCCCATCCAAATATGTTCATATAAATCATAATAAGAGTGACATCATCAAGAACATAAATAAAGGATTTCACACCAGAAGGATGATGATAAGTGAATCTGAGCAAGTTAATTTTTTTTTATTACCCAAAATTTAGCCTAGAATTTTTTTATAATATAGACATGATGAGCATTGGGTTAAAATAATGGATGAAGAATTAAATTAGATAGAAAAGAATGATATCTTGGAATTAGTGCCTATATCAAAAGATCAAAATGTCATAAGAACAAAATAGGTATACATAAATAAGTTGAATGAAGATGGTGAAGTTACCAAGAATAAAACAAGATTAGTATGTAAAGGATATGTTCAGATTGAGGGTATGGATTTTGAAGAAACTTTTGCACTAGTGGTAATATTAGAGGCTATGAGAATTTTTCTTGCATATGCAGTGTTCAAAAATTTCAAAGTGTTTCAGATGGATGTCAAGTCTGCCTTCCTAAATGGGAATCTAGAAGAGGAGGTCTACATTGAGCAACCTGAGGGATTTATTCTCTCAAATTATATTAGCCATGTATATATATTGAATAAAGTACTATATGGATAGAAACAAAATCCTATTTCTTGGTATGCAAGACTTGACAAGTGCCTACAAGATCAAGGTTTCAAGAGAGTTTTTATTGATAGTACTCTCTATATCAAAATATAAGGTGATCATCAATTGATTGTTGTGGTATATGTTGATGACATAATTTTTGGAGGAAACATTGAAAATATGACAAAATAATTTTTTGATAATATGCAAAAAGAATTTGAGATGTCTATGCTTGGAGAATTGTCATTTTTCTTAGGGTTGTAAATATTTCAGTCAAATAAAGGTATTTTCATAGCTCAAAGTAAGTATGCCAAGGAAATGTTGAAAAAAAATATTTTTGAGGATTATGCACCATTTGGCACACCTATGGGTATAGGGAAAAAGGTGAGTAAGGATGAAGATTAACCTATTACAGATCAATATTTGTATAGATCTATAATTGATAGTCTTTTATATTTGACAACATCAAGGCTAGACATCATGCACATAGTAGGCATGGTTGTGAGATATCAAGCAACCTTGAAGGAGAGTCATATTCAGTTAGTAAAGAGAATATTTAGATATGTCAAGGGTAAATTAGATTATGGATTATGGTATCCCATAGGTAGAGATTTCACTTTGGTTGCTTATACAAATTTAGATTGGATAGGTTGCTTGGATGACAGAAAGAGTACAAGTGGAGGAGCTTTCTTCCTTAGTGATAGATTAATATAATGGCTAAGCCAAAAAATAGAATTTAGTATCACTTTTTATAGCTGAATTAGAATATATTGTAGTGGTATTGTGTTGTACTCAAGTACTTTGGATGAAACAAACTTTGGAAGATATCAAGATAAAATATGATGAATCTATTTCTATTTTTTGTGAAAATACAAGTTCTATTAATATTTATAAGAAATCATTGATGAAATCAAGAACAAAACATATTGCTATCAGATATCACTTCTTGAGAGAGTAGGTTGTAGATGAACATGTTAAGTTAGAATATATTAGTATTATAGAATAAATTGTAGATATTTTCACAAAGGCACTACCAAAAGATACATTCGAGTATTTGCACGAAAATTTGGGAGTAATTTATTTTAATTTCTACCATTAAGGATCAAAATTAGTTGATGGAGAGCTAAGTTTTATCTCTAGGATAGTCCCTTTACTATTGATGTCAAAGGGGGAGAAGAATAGAAATAGGTATAGGGAATAGGTGTAGAAATAGGTACAAAAATAGGTACAAGGAATAGATACATGATGTTACAGTAAGGGGGAGTTACTATATGATTTTTAGTTTGCCAATATATGTAGGTTGGCATGTGTAGTAAAAGTTTTAGGATGTGGTAGTTTAGTTTGAGGTTGTCATCAATGACGAAGAGGGAGATTGTTGGAAATATTGTTATTGATGTCAAAGGTCTAGCATTGGTGATAAAGGCCTCATATAATTTATTGTCTAAAGGTGTTTTTAATGTTAATATTTAGGATAAAATTTGTTGAAATTTATTTAATATTAACAAATATATTTTTGGTTGCATAAAATGCAAAAGAAGGCCCATGGAGAAGTCAAAGAGTCACGGACAGGGTAAAGCCAAAATAGGAATGGCATGCATATTCCCATGAAGAGTCATCTTGAGGAATTATAAGATTCATCAATTGAAGATAAAAGAGGATATGGTGAATTTTTCCATGAAGATTCACCTCAAGAAATTCAAAAGGTCACCAAGATAAAGAGAAAATAAGAAATGACATATTTGCTTATGAAGGGTCACCATATGACTTTTCAAATATAAGGATTCGAAGGGTCATGCAAGTTTGGCACCATTTTTCATGAGGAGTGAAGAGTCACAAAGGGTGAATGCCAAAGGTCTTTTGAAAAGATATAAATAAAGGATAGAGAATCCATTTTTAATATGTAAGAGAGTGCATGGTTTGTAATTGTTTTATATAATAAAAGAAGAGAGAATAGAAATAGATATCGTAGAGTTCTATCATTTGTTGAGAAAAAAAACATTGAGAGATGTGTTTTATACACAAGAGGGGTTGGTGCTCACAAATATTTATTGTGTTGGTTCTCAACAAAGGAGTTGGTGCTCCTGGAAGTTGGTGCTTGTGAACTTTGCAATTTGAGTTGGTGCTCTTTCATATACTTGAGATTGTTCTCTGTGGGTTTTCCCACTTTGGGGTTCCACATAAAAATTTGGTGTGTCTCTCTCTCTCTCTTGTGTGGTGCATATTATTTTATTTTTATTTCATATCTTAAATGTATGGTTAAGTAGAGATTGATTAAGTAGAATATTTATAAGATATATGATATACTAATTAACCCCCCCTCTCAATATATCTCATGGTTAACAAGATGAAGATAAGCCATAAAACTATGTATATTAACCATAATATTTCCATTCATGTTAAAAATGGAAGAGAGGAAGTCACATTTGAATTTTGATGCCAAAGGAGACTTATAACTAGTAGGGTCAACCTACAACTACCAAGCACTTAATGGAAGGTTTGAATAACATCAAGGAATTTTGATCATTTATATAGGGTCATTAAGGTTATACAAGGTTCTATCATAGCTTTGAAACCACCAAAGTGATTTTTCATAATTTTTACTCAATAGACATAATCTATCGACCTGAGGCATCCTATATATCTGTACTTGAACAAAAATTTATAGTTGATTAGAGGTTTGGTGACCTAAAAAACCTATCAAGAAGGTTGAGAGCATAAAGCACTACCAAACAAGAAGTATAAATTGGTAAGGTTGATCTTAGTCAAGTGTGATAGGGTATATGTATAGAGTTGGGGTAAAATTCTATGGACATTTTAGGTAATGCAATCACATTATTAAATAAAGTGATCATGTTATTGAAATTATGGATCGGTAATTACCAAGCCATAATGTGCACACATTATTATAAATTTAAATAATGCATACACATTATTATAAATTCAAATAATTCATATGTGTTATTATAAATTTAAATAATTCATAAGTGCTATTATAAATTCAAATAACACACACATGTTATATTATGTATTATACAACACATACACATTTCTTTGTTATAAGTTTAAAATGAACTCCATGAGAATTTGGGAATTGCATGTGAAGCCAACTTTGTCCATAAGATTATATTTACTACTCTATATGTTAAGTATAAGTTTACATTTATATTTTAAAAATTCAAATAGTTTACATTTGCTACTCTAAATAGTTTTTCAAAATCCAATCATGTCAGTACTTAGGCATTTTTAGGGTTTAAGTATTAAACCTAGGGATTTTAGGACACAAATTTTGTAATTGATATCCATTTTTTGTAAGCATATAGTCATTTTAAAGGTTTTTTTGCCTTTCTAATTGATTCTTATCATTTCTAGAAGTCTTAGGTCTATCAAAATTTAATTTTTCAAACCACTCACTTTGAAATTGATGCAAAGTGGTATTATAGGGGTAGCATAGGTGACATTGATAACTTGCACACATCAAATAACCACTTTACATGTTAATTTCACTTGATCATCACCCCTACCTCATCCTTGATAAATTCATACTCATCCCTCATTACCCATAATCACTCTTTCATCAATATTCATTATCCCTAATCACTTCCTCATTAACCCTCACTATCCCTAGTCATCTCTAATCACTCTCTTATGATCCATAATCTCTCCTTAATAAACCCTCGCTATACCTCATCATCCATAATCACTTTATCCTTATCCATCCTCATCTCTCATCACTCCCTTATTTACCCTCACCATCCCTCATCATCTTTAATCATTCCCTCATCATCCCTAATCACTCCCTCATTGGATCTCACCATCTGTCATCATCCTTAAACACTCCCTCATTGGCCTTTACCATCCCTAATCACTACTTCATCATCCCTAATCAATACCTCCTCATCCCTCATCATCTCTAATCACTCATTTATTTACCCTCACCATTCCTCATAATTTATAATCACTCTCTCATTTCCCTTCACCATCCCTCATGATGTAGAACCCTATTGCATACTCTACTTGTCCAAGCTCTTTGTCAATATCTACGTATCTTTCACTTTATATTTTATTATTTTATCTCTATCTTTGGACCTTACACACATTTAAAATTCACATCTTAATTTTATTCATTTAATTTATTATCCGTCATTCTTCAGATGGCCTCATTAAACTCTTCATTTTATTCTCCTTAATGCATTCAATCTCTCTTACTTTGAGACTATTCCCCCTACTAGTCTTTATAATTTATAAAAACTTGAATCAATTATTTTATCTAGTTACTTAGGCTTTAATAGGGATCTAACAAACTTATTTCCACTCCTTTTATTTCTCTCTAACTTCTTCTCAACTTTACTTAAATTTTCAACACAATCTTCATATAATACACTACCTCTTACTCTGTCATAGACTCTTCTTGTACAAACTCAAATAATCAAATCAACCTAATTTATGGATACCCTATAATATATCCAATTTATTAATAAATTTATAGGCTTTGGTTCAACTATTTGATAACTTATTTTGGCTCTTTCTACTCTTGAATTAGGTCTTTAGGTTTCCTTATACCCTGTCTACCACATTTCCCCATCCATACTTATCCATACTTACAAAACATAAAAACACTATATTATATTTTTTCATGTTTAAATCAAACTTTTCACAAAATTTCATGAATTATTGATATTTACAACTCCTAAAAGCTCACTTTGAAAGTAAAAACCCTAATATAGGGTTTGGACTAGTTTCACAAACCCGAGAAGGGTCAAAATGAGACTTTAATCTTCCAAAGGCATTTATAATGACATTGAATATTGTATTAGATAATATTTTACCATATTAAAATTTTAAAAGTTTTATATTTCCATTTTAAAGCTACAATAGATTGACTTAACCAAATTTGAATAGACTGTGTACTCAGTCATAGGTTTATAGTAATCCAAGAAGAGGTTATTTGTTATAATTCATTAAAAAGGGTTATAGATCAACATGAAGGTTGAAAATATTATTAAAAATGTTTACACACTTTAAAAAATCAATGCCTTCCATCTATAACACTCAATTTTCTAATTTCCATGAGATACCACTTTGACTGTGTTAAGTTTCTTGATGATTGCAGGACTGTGTTAGTTTTCTTTTTGCTCATCCAAATATATGAAAACTACTTGAAAGACTTTAAAACTTCATGATCATGTGATAATAAAATCACCAACATATAAATTTTAATTTTCACTTTAATACATGCATATATCTTCTCACATAGATGTATACTTAGAATTTTTGCTCGTAAAAGATAGGGTTGTGTTATTTAACACAGAATGTCCTTAGAAAAATAACAACATAAAATGTTTAAAGACTATTAAATAATTGTTATGTCAAGTAAACAATTACTTATACATTCCAAAATCCCACCAAATATAATCTCCTCTTCCACAAGACTCTAACTTTCACTTAGATTTCAAGGCACAGTTTGTAAAAGCACAAGGTATATAGTTTATAATTTGAACATTCAAAAGATTTGAAACTCAATTGAAAAATTATATAATCACCATAAAAAAAATGTATTTTAAACTTAACACTCAAACAAAAAACATGAATAACTTGTTGCTAATCATGTTTCATTATCATGCACACTATCAACTATCTTTGCACATATTGATGAAGATGCAGGGTCTATTTGATTTCTTGTTTGAAAATAATCAAAACTTGTCTTTATTGACTTATTTTTGGTTATTTACATTCATCCTTTTTAATCCTACCCCCTCCAACTCTCTTTAATTTGACTCTAAATACAAAATAAGACATGGACAAGACTCTTATTACCAAATAACCATCAAATGAATTTTAACTTCTTTTGTATGTTGAGAGTGTCCTCAACTAACTAAACTAATAATATATTTCTCAAATATTAGTTTAGGTATATGTGTTGTAACATCTTGAAATCCTCTCTAAATTCTAACCACACTAAATTCAATGTTGGAATTCTTAAAACAAGATTGAAGTCTCTATGAAAGTTTGAAAATTCAAATGAAATATTTGGTGAGAAAGTCTAATACAACTCTAATTCAAAATTGACACAAAAATAGAAACTTATAAAGACTCACACAAATTTATTATGACCTTGACCACCTTCTAAAAACTCTAAACATGTAAATTAGATCACTATTTATATTGGGTAGTGTTTCTTCTGCATCACCTCATCATCCCTAATCACTGCTTCATCATACCTCATCATTGCTAATCACTCATTCCTCATCACTCATCTCCCCTAATCACTCCCTCATTAATATTCACCATCACTCATCATCACTAATCACTCCTTAATCTTATCTAATCACTCCCTCATTGACTCTCACCATCCCTCATCATCTATATTGACTCCATCATCTCTACTCAATTCTTCCTCATCCTTAATCACTCCATCCAATAACTTTATGGTGGTATTTTTTTGTATTTTAAAAATGTTAAGAGATACAAGTGGAGAGTTGATTTCTAGCATAAAATATAAGACACAGTGATCAAAATTATGTGGAGGAAAATCTGAAACACAAATATTTAATACCTATGAAAAAATATGGGCCTATTAGAAATGATGTAATTCACAATTGAAAATCCACTAGAAAAAGAGAAGCAAGTAAAAACATGATAGCACCAAAAATGGGTAGTAAATACATGAGGATCACCAAGATATACGATTTCTTGAAACTAATCAATTGTTTTTCATATGAGGACATTTTATGATATAAATAATTATATTTATGTCCTTCTATTTGTATGTATATTGATTGAGTCATCATACTAGAGAGTGAAAAACAAAATTCAAATGATTAGAACAAGTAGTACAAGATTGGAAAGTGGTGCTTAATTCATAACTTCAATATTCAATCCAATGAAGAGTGTCACACTATGATATCTATACTTGCACATCTTGAGAAGTGGATACAAGTTATCTAGCACTATAAAAAGTCAAGTAGATAATATATTATGAACCCAATGATATGGTCGGTACTAAAAATATCTCTACTTCCCCCAACAAGAAATTATATGAATTAAAAATATTGTTTCATTAGAAAATGTAGATCAATGGTAAGACAATACACTTCATCATTTCTAATGGAAGCTAGAAGAATTTAATTTCTCTTAAATCATATTTTCAAAAATTGGACTTGAAATTTATACATCATCCCTAACCATATGTTAGTGTATGGTCTAGTGTATGCCTTGAAAAATAGATCACCTAGTAGTGTCACTTGGTATACAAAATCAAACTTTTAAAATATATAATCCTTTGTAGCATCTCACCATTATAGGGTGTGATGTTTTACATGTGGTCAACCATATATTTACCATTGAAATGTAGTCTATGAAGTAAATCCTTGAAATTTTATGATAGATTTTCTAGATTTGAAATACCACATATCATAGTTAGTTCATAAACTTTGATTCATTAGTGTCAGGAAGTGCAAGAATGTTTTTACTTCTAGTAAAAAGTATACTGTTAATGATAAGAAGTAAAATTTTAATGACATACTTATGTCACCATATCATAGTGTGTTTTATCCAACAATAACAAAGATAAAATAATTGAAACATAAACTATATGAATACAAGGATATCTTTTAGTCATTTAAATAAGTTCTTGCATAATATACACTAAACAATACTATTGATTTGATCCCTTAACTACCTTTACCTCAAACCTCTATATAAAATATATAATTTATAGAAAATGAATAGATCAAGTGGTAGATCCATGAAATCATGCATAATGGACACATCATACCCAAATCATTGCCTTGAAAAAATGCAATTGTGTTTGTGTTAAAGTTGTGAATAAATTAAAAAATCTTAACAAGATTAATGTGAAGAAATATTATCCTTATTTAAATTGATTAGGTATTATTAGGGATGAAAAGTGAGTGATTATGGAAGATTAGGGATGGTGATAATCAATGAAGGAGTGATTAAGGATGATAATCCTAAGTGATTAGAGATGATGAAAGACAACTAAGGTCAATGAAGGAGTGATTAGGGATGAGGAGGGATGAGGAGGGAGTGAATAGGGATGAGGAAGTAATTAGGTATGATGAGGGATGAGGAAAGAGTGATTAGGGATGATGAATTATAGGGAGAGAGTGATTAGGGATGATGAGGGATAATGAGGGTGAATGGAGGAGTGATTATGGATGATAAGGGAGTGATTAGAGATGAATAGGGATAGTGAGGGTCAATGATGGAGTGATTAGAGATAATGAATATTGATGAGATAGTGATTAGGGGTAATGAGGGATGAGTATGAAGTGATAAAGGATTATGGAGGGATGATGATAAAGTGAAATTAACATGTAAAGTGGTTGTTTGATGTGTGTAGGTCATAAATGTGACATACACTACCCAATTAACACCACTTTACATCAATTTCATAGTGAGTGGTTTGAAAAATTAAATTTTGACAAACCTAAGACTCTTTAAAATGCCAAAAATAAATTAAAAAATTATAAAAACCTCAAAAATGACTATATGTTTACCAAAAATGGATATCGATTGGAAAAGTTGTCCTAAAATCCCTAGGTTTAATACTGAGACCCTAAAAATGCCTAAGTACTAACCTGATTATGTTTAAAAGTTAAGTAGGGTTGAGAAGAAGTTAGAGAAAACTCAAAGGAGAGGAAGGAAGTTTTCTATATCCCTATTAAATCCTAAGGACCCAGAGACATGATTTAATCCAAGTTGTTATAAATAATAAAAACTAGTAAAGGGGATAGTCTCAAAGTAAGGGACATTGAATGCATTGAGTAAGGATAATAGAATAAAGTGTTTAGTGAAACCATACAAATGATTATGGAGAATAAATGAAATAAATAAAATGAAAATGTGAAATTTAAAAATGTGGAGGGTGAAAAGATAGAGACCAAGCAAGAAAGGATAAAGTGAAAGCTATGTGGATATTGGTAATGAGCTTGGACAAGCAGAGTATACAATAAGGCTCTGCATCATGAGGGATGGTGAGGGGAAATGAGGGAGTGATTATAAATAATTAAGAATGGTGAGGGTTAATAAATGAGTAATTATATATGATGAGGGATGAGGAGGGATTGATTATGGATGATGAAGCGATGATTAGGGATGGTGAGAGCCAATGAGGGAGTGATTAGGGATGATGAGGGAGTGATTAAATATTATGAGGGATGGTGAAGGTAAATGAGGGAGTGATGAAGGATGAGGAGGGATAAGGTGAGAGTGATTAGGGATGATGAGGGATAGTGTGGGTTAATAGAGGAGTAATTATGGATGATAAGAGAGTGATTAAAGATGACTAGGGATAGTGAGGTTTAATGAGGGAGTGATTAGGGATAATGAATAATGATGAAAGAGTGATTATGGGTAAGGAGGAATGAGTAAAAAGTGATCAAGCATGAGGGAGGGGTGATGATCAAGTGAAATTAACATGTAAGGTGGTTGTTTGATCTATGAAGGTCATCAATGTGACCTATGATACCCAAATAACACTAATTTACATCAATTTCAAAGCGAGTGGTTTGAAAACTTCAATTTTGAAAAACCTAAGACTCTTATAAATTCCATGAATAAATTTAAAAGGCACAAAAACCTAAAAAATGACTATATTTTTACCAAAAATGAATATCAATTGTAAAATTTATGTCCTAAAACCCCTAGGTTTAATATTTACACCTTGAAAATGCCTAAGTACTGACTTGATTGGATTTTGAAAAACTATTTTCCACATCGTAAAGCATGCAACTATGAGACCAATTATGTTAGATGCTAAGTGATCCTAATTTCTTATATTTACTAAAATAAATTTAAAGTATAAGAAATTAAATGTAACAATATAAATGTAAACTTATACTTACATAATATAATGTATACACATTATACAACATGTACACGTTCCATAACACATGCGTTATTTGATTTTAAATTGAAAATTGAGCCTTTAGGCTAAGAAATGGCTTGTATTTTTTAGCCAAAGGCTTGGGACTATGCATCTATAGCCGAGATCGATATTTTTAGGAAAAACCAATGAATTTTAACTTCAATCACCAAATACACTATGGATTTCAACATTAAAATTCAAAAAATTATTACTGTTATGATGAGCACATTATCCTCTTTCTCAATGTATGATTTTTATAATTTTTGGGCTATTTTAAGGGTTCAAACTATATTTATTTATAACAACACCTTTTTTGGGCCACTACATGCTTCACCCATACATTACTATTAATGTTTATCTAATTTGGTTTTCATTTATCCAACTACAAAAAAAAAGGGGTAACAAACTAGGCCTAATTCTACACATCCAAAAAAATTTAATTTTTTTAAAGGTAGTTAAGATGGATCGCATGGATAGCTATCCATTTTTTGTTAGTTTTTAGGATATACTTAATTGTAAAATTAATAAAAAAAATATATTCATCAAAAAAATAAAAATAAAAGTTCATAACACACTAGAAAATCTATCTATATATTTGCCAAAATGTTTCTAACAATATTTAACAATGCTCAAAAAATGGTGGGTCGCAAAAAATTGTAAAATTCAAATTTTATTAAAAAAAATAGGAGGCCCTCTTCAAATTTTAGATGTTTAACCTATTTATACTTAAACCATTTTTTTAACAAAAATAGTTTTTTGGAAACTAGACTCAAAATTCTACAATTCATGTTTTTATACCATCTTTAAATTTTGAGTGTAGCAATCTCTACTTATCTACAGAAATTCATATTTTTGAAATTTCAAAAAAATCATGTCCATGGGTAGGTCTTTTTTTCTCCCCCAAGTTGGTGAACTTACCCATAGCAAAGAAAGGACAGGATTCACTTCAAATAAAGTGTACCTAGAGGCTCATATGGTGGGCTATAATAGTCTTATTTTAAGTTTGAAATAGGTGAAGGGACTTATAGTAATTTATTTAAGGGTTTTATACATTAGAGGGTGTTTCACGATATAATAAAAAGGACTATGCACCAAGAATATTCAACAAATCACACCTACAGGCATAGTCAAAGGCTACAATGAGCCTACAACCATCCCCTAATGAACCTATAAATGTAGGTGATCATGAGCATAAGAAGAGACTTGGGGTTGTTTTCTCATAAGGGAAACATGATTGAAGAGGGTTTATTGAAGAATTTAAGAAAGCATCATGTATTTATCAATAGATTAATTGTCATCCTCATCTTCAAGCCCTACATTATCTGTACAATCCTATAGAGGTGTCCTACAGTCAAATACTTAATAGAAGGTTAGTGATCATGAGGAAATGATTGCTTTTAGAATAATATAGTTATCTCAAGGGCTAGATGAAGATTTAAAATGGTATGATCAGTTTCCATGAGGACAAGGGTTTTAAAGTTACATTATACAATCAAATCAGGAAAAAGATACCTATAGCCAAATGCCCTAGATGTCAAGATAGTGAGCTAGTCTAAAGAGGTTTTTAGAGGATATTTGACCTCCTTAGGGTTTGTTTAAGATTAAAAAGAGGAATCATAGCAAAAATAGCCTTATAAACCCCTTTTTACCTATCACCAATCTATCCAAGGTCTCAGACATGGTTATAGTTCGTACACATATGCAAATATAGAAAACATAGTTAGGTGCCTATTATAAAGTCTATGATCAAAAGAAGCAAGTGATAAGGATAGTGGTTATGATCAAGGAAATGTTTCAAGAGGAAAAAGGTTATAAGTCATAAAGTATATTTTTATGGGTACTCTATAACACCTATAGTAATGCTTAAGGCACAGTCACACCTCCAAGCTAACAAACAACATGCCTATATTCAAGTTTCTAAAGTTCTCAAGAGCAAAGGCCTAGAGTGAGGTTTCATTTAAAGAGGATGCTATATAATGAAGGTGATATTTTGTACTAATATAAATCCATGATCTCCAAAACATGCACAATCACAGTCAAAATTACCTCAAATAGTGACCTACAGCCAAATAAATGGCATTTATCTTCTCACAATAGTTTTAGACCCTAAGGTGATGGAGCTAGTGTCCATTCATTCAAGTAAAATGAGGTCTATAATGTGACTTGAGTATATACATAGTAAATAGACACCTTCAATCATTGTATCCAATTCATACATAGTAATATCAATCCTTGAAGGTACTATACATGCCTATTATATAGATTTTGGCTATGTAAACCTAGAAATCACCCTTTTAAAGAATAAGATGGTAAAGGAAAAGAAGATATGGGGTTTAAAAGGTGCCAGAGGTCACTCAAGCATTAATTAATTTTGAAATGACTACCAAACACTCTTATGCTTCAGATACACCCCTTAGAGCAAGATAACATACAATCAAATAGGCTTCTTGAAGAAGATGGGGTCTTGAAAGAGATAACAAATGAGGATTAGATTGATGATGAAACATTAATAGCATATTTAAACTTATTTATAATGTTTAAATCCCAATATAATGAAAAAACATGAAAACATATCCTTCTAACATGAAAATATAGTCAAGTATGCACACAGTCTATGCAAAAGGGGCATTTTTGAAGGAAATTTGAAGATTATGGAATCTATAGGTGGATTTTTGACTTGAAATTTGGTAAATATAATAATAATTAATTTAATAATAATCCATACAATATTAAAGGACATTGGATAATGGTAAGTTCTCATTTTTTATTACAGTCATCAACATGTCTATTTCAGGTCCCATTGGAGCAGGCAGTGTTTTGAGGTGCCACAAAGGTTTATAATCCTAGGTGAGAATTTGAAAATCATGGTATGAATGGTTTTACATAATAATAAGGCATTTAAAGAGCTTTGAAACTCCAAACTATATATAAATCATGCTCATACAAGATTTTTCAAGCAAGTAAGCGTATAGGCCAAAAAGGCATTTTTTGACATTTCAAGAAAGAAGATAATTTTAGAGTGTTTTAATAGCATGGTATATAATATGTGATTATGTTTTAATGAGTATATAAGTAGGGGAGAGTCATTTTAATCCAGGTGAATAATTTTAATTTCTATAGTTCCAAGCACCCTTCCAAGCCACCTATTCAGGTGCTTATATCTTTCACCATGTGATGATTTTTTCTAAATGATATTAGCATGATTTAAGGACCCATATAAAATTAAAATTCATGAAAAAATTATGTTTTTATAGGGACTATTCTTTATGAACAATTTCTAAAAATGTAGGAAACCTAGAATGTAAGCAAAATCCTATAAACAATTTTCCTCCACATGATAACTTTGCACATATTTTACATGGGAACCAAATATTTTTAGGGTTGTTAGGGAGATAAATTTAATACACAAAATGTAATTTTTTTTAGATTTGGAGGTCTGTACTTCATGAATCATCATTTAGAAGATTCGTCTTTAAAACCCTCTCAAACCCTCAAAAATCTAGTTTTACAAAAATTTGATTTTATTTCCATAAAATTACCATGGATAAAACTAAAAACTATTCAAACATCAATTAAACTTAGAGGGGATTCCATAAATGAAAATTTTATGTATGTAGCTATATATATCAAGGCATAATCAAGTTTTTTGGATTAAAATGCATGGTAAATGACATATAAGGCAGTTTACATGAAACAAATTTAGGGAGATGGAAGCATGAGACTTTTTATTCATCCTAAAATATTCATTTGGTCAAAATATTACTAAAATTTCCCCTATAAGATCAATCAAAATGGCCAGTCTATAGGAAAATATGGCAAAATAGACCTAGTCAACCCTATTGATTGAATGGTGAGAGTTTTCTTATCAAAATCACCTATCTCATGATGGGATGATTTGATTTAAGTCTAATTTTATCTTGTTTTGAGAGAGAGTTTACTTTTCAAATGGCCCCACAAATTTCCAATGCTAAAGGGATCTTCATGCAAGGTTTTTCAAGATGAAGACAAGTCTCAAAGACTTTTAGTGAATATTATAAATGAAATGGATGTGAGTTGAGTTATGTGAACTCCTATCCTCATTTTTACATCAATATATTGCATATTGATTCTATTTTCTATATATTTTAGCTTTCAAATCCATTTTTAGAATCCATCCCTCTCTTGGCAAGATCAGACTCTATCAAGATTGAGTTTTGTAACCTTTTCAAATAAATAAAATGACTATTTTAGATTTAATTACTCTAGTATAGTGTGTAACATTAGTTTGATTTGAATATGTGGTAGAGATTTCTCCCTTGTCAAGTCTTGATGTCACCTATTTACTATCTTTTCTTATTATGCAGGTCATGTTTCAGTGTTTAATCTCATTTGGTTGAGCTAACAATGGATATAAGTGGCTAGTTAGTGCCTTGAATTAGGCCTATTCCATCATTTCCCTTAGGATTTGATCAATTAATAAAAACTTTACATGAAATACTGATGCATAAGAGCCATTTAGAGTTATAGATTTAATCATTTCTTGTCTTATCAATGTTTTAGAAGCTCAAATAGAGTGGATGAACTAGTAATATAGGTATATCACCAATAGTAAAGTATGATTTCCATTTTAGTTTCCTTCTTACCTTTTCATCCCAAAAATTAGTAGTTTAGTAAGAAGTGCAAAGTGATACATCTGAGGAGCTAGCCTCACCAAAATATAGAGGTCTGATATGAGTTCAGGTGTCCCACACCTCAAATCATTCCAATGTTAATCCATGTGTGAAGGAGTTTTAGAGCCAAATATATCAAGTATTTAAGTAGGGTGTTATCTGGGTTACTAATAGTTATGACATGCCTAGTAGGACATGAATTCAACTATTAAGTATAAGTTTATAGAATATCATCTTCAAAACTAGTTTTTGGGACTCCTCTATCCCTTATCTCAAGGTAAAGGTACATTATTTTTCATAATTTGAGTTATCTTCATGATATTCTAGGTTGTGGTAGCTTACAGAGAATAATTCCATCATTCATCTCCCTTCCAACAATTCCAATATGATCCTCATGACCCATATCAACCCTCCCATGACCCATATCAACCATATGAAGAGTATACATAGCCTTATCAATAGTATGAAATCTCATACTAGTCCTATAACAATGATACATATGCATCTCATCTTCATCCATATGAGCCATGACCATTCTAAGATTAACCACCCTTCCAAAGCTCTCTTAGTTTTCATGATGAGATAGAGGAAATGAAGAGGGTAAGACAAATGATTGCTAAAGAGATATCAACCTACAAACAAGATTTATTATATAACCAATCTTAGTCTCAAAGGCCAATACCTTATGATGCCCCATATCAATATCCTTAGATTCTAAGTCCATCTTAGCAAGAAATTATCCCAATCATACCTCAAGTTACAATACATTCAATACCAGAGACTTAACCTTTTCCCCTTCCTCTTCAGAATCCCAAATCCTTTCCTTCATGGAAAGCCTTTCAATAAATAGTGTAGTAAAGAGAGGAAGTGAAGGTGATCCAAGAAGAGCAACTCCATGATAAAAATGAGGTATATATGGCACAACTATTGGATCAATCTCATCTTATTTAATACTTTTAGGGATCTACTATGCCTATCTTAGAGAAGAAGCCTATCCTTTCTAAAACAATTGAGGAAGTTACAACTAAGGTAAATGAAGATGAAAGAGTATTACATAATCAAAAGGAGAACATCATCATAGACACACTCAGTGTCAATGAAGGGATTGATCTAATCATACAAGTTATACAAGAAAGTGAGGTTAAAGAGGTTACTATTGAGATAAAAGATCAGCTAAAAGTATAGGATGCAATTCAAGAAGAATACACTCCATTTATACAAGTTGATAGTGTTTTCCATGAGTTTATTGATCACATAATAGCTACCATCCATCATGAAGAACAAGCTGAGATACCAAAAGATAATTTTTAGCCTTATGATCATAGTGAAGAAGTTCCAATTATATTTCAACTTCATGAGAACAAATATTTAGATTTATTTGATATCTTCCATTTAGGTTATTATTTACTTGAATTTGGTCCATTTTAGGATTAGAGAAGTACTATCATAAAGCAAGAAGAAATTTTTTTCTTAGGAGATGACATGTTTGAGCATCTCAATCATGGTTATCAACCTCTCTCATCATCTTTAGATGTTTATCTACTTTTTAAAGTTGATTATGAACACAAATGGATCAAGAAGTCATAAAATTAGATCCATATCTCTTAAAGGATAGCCTTGTAGATATGAAAAATGAGATAGACCAAGATAGTCTACATGATCATGATTATCAGGTCATGAATGAAGAAGAAATGAAGATGTTCTTGTAAAGTACATGGATCTAGGAGCATGATGATTGGGTCTTGGATCCATAACTTTAATAAATGTGCCTAAGAATTGTGGTTATATTCTCAATTGCATCATCAAGAAGACATAATAATCCAATTAACCTTAGCTACAGAAGAGAGCTATCAAGATATGGCAAATACATTTTTAGGTTTCATGGTGGACCAAAAATCTTCCCATTTGATCTTGGAGGAAAGCTTCTCTTTTTAGGTTAGTTATTATAAGTTTGATTTATGTCAATAAGTGAGTAATAAAATTAGTATCTACTTCCCTTTTGTTGTGTTTTCTTATTTTCCTTATATTAGTTGTCATTGCTTTATTGTTTTTTTGTAGTTTTCTTTTAGTCTTGTTGTTTCATGGTCATAAAAGGTGTTTCAAAGCCCAAAATAGTCTATTTGCCAATGGAATCTAGTGAGTTATTTTAAATAACAAGATGGTCAACCCCTGTGATTCACCATAAATGTTGATAATTTGGCTTGTTAAGGCCAAATTTCAACCCCTATAGTTTGAAATTTTTCCCAATACTACTAAGCCTAGTCAAATAGATCTGAAACTGAGTATTTTTACCTAAAAAGGAAGATTTACAATCTTCAAAATGTCAAAATTATTCTCAAAATGTCAATAAAATATCCAATTCACCTTTAATCCTATTCAAATATATGAATTTATCCTTATCTTAATGTTTTAAAGCTTAAAAAGGTGTTTTTATATGTTTTTTAAAGTTAAAAAAGGACCATTTTCACCCCACACATGCCAATTTGCTTTCACAAAAGCATGGAAATAATATAAAGTTTGTATTTTGATACTGATTGTCATGTAATGCTTCAAAAATCTTCTAATTAAGGGATTGGAAGTGAAAGTCATCTATCAAAAGGCAAAAATATACTATTTTTCTTCATATTTCAAACTAAGGTACGGATCCGTATGGATTCCATACACCTATAGTAGGTATTTTAAATAGGTCATGACTAGGATCTAACATAAGTTTCATCTAAGTTTGAATACCTATAGGTGCAAAATCATTCACCTCCAATCAATTACCCAGTTTTCACAAAGTGACTTGCTTGTAGGTTTCAAGGTGGTATGATCTGCTGGAGAAAGGTACATAAATAAATTTTGGGGTGTAAAAATTAGACTCAAGAGGGATTTTTCATAGATTAGGTGGTTTTTTAAATTGTATTCTCCATAATCATGAACAATTAAGTTTAATACAAGTCAATTTTTACAGTCTTGCAACCAGAAAGGTAATCATTTTTTCTCAATTTCTCCTCACTTGGGTAGAGTTTTAAGAAAATTCAAGTTGTTCTAGAATATTGTGGATTTAAGCTACCTCTCCATGGTCTCTTTCAAATATTATTCATGCTTCTAAGGTATTGTTTCCCACCTCCACCTCATACCACTATCTAACCATTATGTTCTTTACTATTTCATGTGTTTTCCCATCCTCATTTCATCATCTTTCTCAATCCCTTAGTACCTTTCCATCCTCCATTCCATGAAAGCTTTGTCAATAAATCTATGGTTTGAGTGAGACCATCAGAATCATGATCAAGATAACATATGCATCAATCAAAACATAATATGAAATCATAAGATGATGACCATTGACCTACATCAATAAGTACAAATAATGGATTTTATTAAAGTATAAAGAATCAATTGTGCATCAAGAAGGAATTCAAAGAGATCATGAGAGAGAGTTGGAGCTTTATTTTCAAGTTGAAAGAGAGCATGAAAGAGAGTTGTAATCTTTTTAGATAAATACCAAGCCTTGAACTTATGATCAATCCATACATGTTTACAACAAAAGAGGTCAAAACATAGTCAAGGTTTATGAAGAACATGTTAGCCAATTTTCACACCCAAGTTTTGCATCTTTCATTTTGGTTAAGCATAGAATTATTAATTTATTTATCCCCACAAAAAGTTGTCAAGTGTTATTTCCTTCAGAAGCCTTTTTTTGGTCTTTTAACAAGTGTTATTTTGGTCTTTTTTCTCAGTGTTATTTCTTTTGGCAAGGAATTGTTTTGGACTTTTTGTCTGAAACAAAAAGTTCAAAAGAATTGGTCCTTTTCTCTTTCAAAGGGTCACTTTCAAAAGTTTGAAGGGTCTTTTCTCATGGAAGTGTCCTTTGTAAAAAATCCAAATGGCACATTTCAAGATTTCCAAAAGGCATCTTCAAGATTTCTAAAGGAAAAGATGTTAGGATCTTACAAATACAATTGATTACTTTTGTGTAAGCAACTAAACATGAAATTAAACTAGAAGTAATAAGTAACTAAAAATTAGAATCAACAAAGAATAAGAGATACAAGAAATAATGAAAACTTGTATTAAACTCTTTCAAAAGGAAATACAATTGAAAAAATCTCTCTTTCTTCCACACCTCTCAGATGTACAGATCTCTTTCCCTCAAGAGTTTTCTCTCTCAATTACAACCAATTCAATCCTTTGTCTACAATACATGTCTGTTACACAAGCTATGAAGATCTAACCCTATTATATAATACTAGGATTCATGAGCTATGCATTCTCCAGCATTAGATACACCTCTTAATCAAAGGTTCAAATTAGTCTTGCCAAAAATAGAAATGTGGACTCAACACTAACAGTTAAACTTATCATGCAAACAATCTGTTCATCCCACAAAAATAGACTTTTGGAATGCACAGGTGACCGATGTCGGTCCCTGTCTATTTGCATATGACCGATGTCAGCCGATTCATAACTGACATCGATAGCCTCTGGTTGATCTTTGACTGATGTTGGTTGATCTTGACCGATGACAATGACTATGTAGTCCAGATAGCTGCACCTGTACCTATATAGCAACATCCTCTAGCTTGTTTCTCCATCTTCAAGCTCAATCTTGAAGACCAACAAAAGTTGAATGAAGATTAAACTTCTCCTTTGTTACCAACTTTGTTAACATATCAGTAGGGTTCTTATCTGTGTGGATCTTTTCCAGCTTCAACTCACCATACTCCAATACCTATCTAATGAAGTGGTACTTAAGCCGTATATGTTTGGTTCTTGAATGAAAGGCTGAATTCTTTGCCAAATAAATTACACTTTGACTATCACTATACAATTTGCAACTCTCTTGCTCCTTTCCCAAATCTTTCATGAACCATGTCATCCGTATCATCTCCTTGCTAGCCTCTATGACTGCAATGTATTCTACCTCTGTAGTAGACAAGGCAACAACCTTCTGCAACTTTGAAATCTAGCTAACCACCATTCCACCAACAGTGAACACATATCATGTGGTGCTTCTCCTACCATCCAAGTCACCTGCCATATCTGAATCTACATATCCATGTAGAGAAGTGTTTGACCCTCCATAGCATAAATTCCTACTCCTGGTCCCTCTTAGATATCTGAGAATCCACTGAACTACTTTCCAGTGTTCCTTTCCTAGATTGGCCATAAACTTACTGACAACTCCCACTGCTTGGGAAATATTAGGTCTAGTACATACCATTGCATACATCAAGCTCCCAACTGCTGAAGCATATGGAACTCTACTCATGTACTCCACCTCATCATGTGATTTAGGACACTATTTTTTGCTCAACTTGAAGTGTCCAGCCATAGGTGTGCTTACCGATTTTGCATCCTGCATATTGAACCTTTCCAACACCTTGTTCACATAATCCTCTTAAGACAAAATCAAACTGTGATTTTTCCTATCTCTCTTAATACTCATGCCAAGGATTTTCTTTGCTGCTCCTAAATCCTTCATGGCAAATGTGTGAGCTAATTTTTCCTTAAGCTCATTAATATCATGCATGTGTGAACTTGCAACAAGCATATCATCTACATATAGTAGAAGGATAATATATCTACCATTATCCAATCTTTTAAAATAAACACAATGGTCAGATTGACGTCTACTAAAGCCATGCTCTATCATAAACTTGTCAAACCTCAAATACCATTGTCTTAGAGCTTACTTAAGACCATATAAGCTTTTCTTCAACCTACACACAAGCTTCTCCTTACCTTTGACCTCAAAACCTTCCGACTGCTCCATATATATTTTTTCATCCAAATCTCCATGAAGAAATGCTATCTTAACATCAAGCTGCTCAAGATGCAAATCCTTAATAGCAACTAAAGACAATACAGTCTGAATAGAAGTCATTTTTACTACACAAAAAAAAATTTCACCAAAATCAATACCTGGTTTCTATGCAAATCCCTTTACTACCAACCTGGCCTTATGTCTCATTTGTCCATTCTCACCTTCCTTTAACCTATAAACCCACTTGTTTCTCAGTGTTTTCTTTCCATCTGGCAACTCAACCAAATCCCACATTTGGTTCTCTTTCAAGGAATCAATTTCCTCATTCATGCCAAGCTCCCACTGTTTCTAGGATTCTACCTACATTGCCTCATCAAAACTTTCTAATTCTCCACCATCAGTGAGAAACAAGTAGAATAATGAAGGGGAATAATGAATTGGAGGTTTACTTACCCTTTCTAACCTCCTCATGGGCATTTGAGACTCATTCACTATTTGTTGTCTGCTCAAATTCTCTGTCAGTGACTGATCCCAGTCATCTCTTGGTCTGTACATGACCGACATCGATTCCACCTGACCGACGTCAGTTCTTATTTGACCAACATCAGTTACTATCTAACCAATGTCAGTTCCTATATGACTGATGTTGGCTCCTTCCTGACTGATGTCGGTGTCTGTGTTTTCCTATCTGTGATTATTTTTCCCCATGAGCTCATTTTGGATCATCACCTCATCCAAATCAACATTGCTCTACTCAGTATTATTTAGCTTCTTGAGCTGATCACTGTACATCACCTTATCATTGAAAACAACATCATGGCTTCTAATAATTTTATTTAAATTCCACAACCAAAATCTGAAATCTCTAGAGCCATAACCAATGAAAGTGCACCGCATAGACTTAGCATCTAGCTTCTTTCTATTTTTTTATCAATGTGCACAAAAGCTTTAGAACAAAAAACTCTAAGAAATGAAAGATCTACCTTTTTACCTATCCAAGCCTCTTCTAGAATTCCACCATCTAGTGTAGTAGAGGGTCCTCTATTAATCAAGTAAATTGTAGTATCTATAGCTTCTGCCCAAAACTGTAAGGGCAAACCAGCATGCAACTTCATACTCTGTGCACGCTCCATTATTGTTTTGTTCATCCTTTCAGCAACTCCATTTTGCTGAGGTGTCTTTGGAACCATCCTTTCCCTGTGTATTCCACTCACAGAATAGTAACTGTTAAACTTATAGCTACAGTACTCACCACCATTGTCAGATCTAAGGCACTTCAATCTCAAACCTGTTTCATTCTCAACCAAAGCTTTCCATTTCTTAAATGTGTCAAAAACATCATATTTCTTCTTTATGCAACAAACCCATACTTTTTTTGTAGCATCATCAATGAAAGAAACATAATACTGTGATCCTCCAATAGAAGCTACCTGAGCTGGTCCCCACACGTCTATGTAAACAAGCTCCAACTTGTGCTTCTTCTTTGTTGACCCAATTTTGAGAAATCTCACTCTCTTCTGTTTCCTAAAAATACAATGCTCACAGAAATCTAGATCTATGCTTTTCAAATCTGAAAGCTTACCTTTTGAATTAAGAATACTCATTCCCTTCTCACTCATGTGGCCAAGCCTGCAGTGCCACAACTTTACATCTACATCTGAAATAGATAATATAGAAGGAGAATAATCAATAATACAATTACATAAATAGAGAAGACCTACTCTCTTACCTTTGGCTAATACAAGTGCACCCTTGGAAACCTTCCAAGATTCAGCTGTGAAGTTACTGTGCAACCCTCATCCCCCAACTTTCCTACAAAAATTAGATTTCTCTTCAGGATGGGTACATGCATGACATCCTTCAACACCCATGTGTTTTTATTCTACAATTTCAGCTACGTTTTTCCTTTGCCAACAATTTTACAAGGCTCATCATCCCCTAAATAAACTATTCCAAAATATCCATGGACATAATCATTAAAAAATTCTCTATTTGGGGTTGCATGGAAAGAGGCACCAGAATCTAAAACCCAAGATTTTATTTTATTATCCAAAGAAAGTGTAAAAACATCTTGTGCAATAATACCTACAAATTTTGCTTCTTCTTTACCTTCATGCTGATTTTCTTCTTTAACCTTCAACCAACAATCTTTCTTTGCATGCCCTATCTTTCCACAATTCCAACAAGTTATTTTTCTTCCATTTCTAGATTTGGATCTACTTCTCATCTTTGACTTAGACCTTGATCTCCCTTGCTTGCTCTTCTCTTTTTTCCTTCCCCTACTTTCAATACTTAAAGCATTACTTGATGTTTCTCCTATGCTTTTTCTGCGAGTTTATTCATTCAAGATTACACTAACAACATCATCTACTTTCAAGATATTTGTAGCAGATGCAGTATTACTAACTGCCATTACCAAACTATGCCAAATTTCTGGTAAAGAGCATAAAATTAAGAGAGCCTTAATTTCATCATCAAAAACTATTTTGGCTGAATTAACTGATTTACTATTGCATGGAAATCATTAAGATGACTAGATACAGATCCACCTTTATGCATTTGCAAATTAAATAATTGCTTCATAAGATATACCTTATTTGAAGCTGAGGGCTTTTCATATAAATTTTCCAAAGTATCCATTAACTCTACCATTGTCTTTGCCTGTGATAAGTTGGAAATCACAGAAGATGCCAAGCTCAACCTTATAGATCCCAGAGACTTTCTATCAAGAACATTTTATTATTCATCTTGCATATATGTGGACTTACTTGAAACCCCACCTAATGGTAAGTATAGATATTTTTGATACAAATAATCTTCTATTTGCATCCTCCATAATTAATAATTCTTGCCGTTAAACTTTTCCATTCTTAGTTTACTTTCTTCTACCATTGCTTTACTCCCACTCAATCAAAAACCCCTGTGAGTGACATTTAATCAACAAACTCTAACCCGATCTGATACAACCTGTTAGTGAACCCAATCTCTGATACCACTTGTTAGGATCTAACAGATATAATTGATTACTTTTGTGTAAGCAACTAAACATAGAATTAAACCAGAAGTAATAAGTAACTAGAAATCAAAATCAGCAAAGAATAAGAGATACAAGAAACAATGAAAACTTGTATTAAACTCTTCCAAAAGGAAATACAATTGAAGAAATCTCTCTTTCTTCCACACCTCTCAGATGTACAGATCTCTTTCCCTCAATATTTTTCTCTCTCAATTACAACCAATTCAATCCTTGAATTGTCTACAATACATGTATGTTACACAAGCTATGAAGATCTAACCCTATTATATAATACTAGGATTCATGAGCTATGCATTCTCCACCGTTAGATACACCTCTTAATCAAAGGTTCAAATTAGTCCTACCAAAAATAGAAATGTAGACTCAACACTAATAGTTAAATTTATCATGCAAACAATCTGTTCATCCCAAGAAAAGACTTCTGGAACGCACAAGTGACCGACGTCGGTCCCTGTCTGTCTGCATATGACTGACATCGATCGATTCATAACTAACATCGATAGCCTCTGGTCGATCCCTGATTGATGTCGATCGATTATGATCGATGACGGTGACTGTGTAGTCCAGCAACCTCTGCATTTGCTCATTTGGTGTAGCTTTTAGCTCCACACCTCAACAAAAGCATCCTTTACAACTTTTCTAAAGGGTTTGTTCTTTCAAAGAATTGGTCCATTTTAATATTTCTGAAGGGTCACTAACAATATTTCTGAAAGGTCTTTTCCTCATAAAAGTATCCTAAACAATTTTTCTAAGGGGACATTTACAAAATTATTGAAGGGTCTTTTTCCCTTTTGAAGGGTACATTTTAGGTTTTTCGAAAGGTATATTGCAATATTTCTAAAAGAAATGTCCCTTGCAACTTTTTTGAAGGAAATTGGCTCTTTCAAATTTTTTGAAGGAATTGTTTTGGACATTTTGCCTGAAATAATCTGTCTGAAAGGAATTATTTCTCATGCAAGTTCCCTTTATAAATTTTGAAAGGTCCTTTGTAAAAATCTCAAATGGACACTTTACAAAAGTTTGAAGGGTCTTTTTCTCTTTCGAAGGGTACATTTTAGTTTTTTCAAAGGGACACTACAAGAATGTTGAAGGGCATATTTAGGCTTTTGGAAAGGTGAAATGAAAATACCAAAGGATTATTCTTGACAAAAGTGTCCTTCATAGAAAATATAAAGGGACACTTGCAGAAAGTCTGAAAGAAAGAAACACTAGTAAATAGACCAAAAAGAGAAGGGGCCCAAGAGGTTAATTATTTTGGAGAAAAGGGTCCATCGAAAGATTGTTCAAGAAAATGCCAAAGCAAAGGTCTAAGAAAATGCCCCGAAGGAGTGATCCCAATAGATTGATGGTTATATGGACATCAACTCCAAGGTGATGAGCTAGTCATTGGCATTTAAAATAGTAGGTCTCAGGCAAATCAATGGTCTTCATTCAAATGCTCAAGAATCCAATGGATCACATTCTTCATCTACCAAATCAAATTAGAGGGTTCATCTCACCATTGATTAGTTCATGATTCAAGTTTTTTTTGATGGCCAATCAAGGGAAAAATTGGTTGTACATGTAGACTCCAAGTGATGCCTCTCTAAGGCTAAAAAAATTAAAGTGACTCTTCCCTACACTATTGTACACCTCAACAAGCTAGTGAGAAGTTATTAGCATTAAGACAAATCTACAAGAAGTGGACTCTCATTTTCATAAATGATTGATGTCATCACTCAGCTCAAAAATAACTTGTTTTTACTAGTGTAACCATTGGGGAAACATCTTTTAGAGTGCAAGCTAGTTGTGTAACCATTTGAGGTGACATGGATCAATCAAATGGCCCAAATGAGAATCATTTTCAAATATGGTTGTAGTTAAAGATGGAGATTCCTAATAGATTGATTCCTCTTTTTGGTGCCAAAGGCCTCCTCCTCTCACTTCCTTCTTGCTATAAATACAATCCTTAAACATAGTGTATGGTGAAGCCCTGCTGGATTGATGTTACATTCTAGCTTTGAGCATTAGTACAAGTATTTGTTTAAATTTTTGGATAATTATCTAAGTGTTTAAGAGATGTATAGTGATGGTAAGTGATGATTTTACATCCTTCTATCCTTTATCCTTCATATCTAAGCAAAAGTTCCTAGTCTAATAGATCATATAGAGTGTGTTCAAGTGTGTTGAATTATTGCAAGTGTAAAACTATTCTTAGAATGTGCATTTTGCATTTTAGTTCATTTTCCTTGTGTCATTTCATGTACCTCACCTATATACTAAAATACTTGTGTTAGAAATCCTTAGAGCTTGGGAATGGTCTATGTATTTTTATATATTGTGCACTAGAATATGATATTCATGTGGAAGATAATCTTGGTGTATCACCACTCTTAGATTAGGTTTTCCTTTTCTGTAATCTCTAACTCTTTTCCTTTCAAGAAAAATGGTTTAGATAGAAGTTGTTTTCCAAAGATATATTTAGGGAGATAGCCCCTTTAAATCTAGAGGTTTATTTCCTCTATAGGTATACCCACATGCCTGAAAATCTTTCAACATTTCCCAAATTTGGAAGAGACTTGAACACTCTCTTCTAGGGTACAAGATTTGGAGACAATAGTTTTGGCACACCTAGTGGGACTAATTATTTACATGTCAAGGTGAATGCTGGTATTGACAAGCATAAGGTTGTATAAATATTCTTAATCCAACATTTGGTGACTCCAAAAAGTGAGAATATCTTTTTTTAGATCAAGTTTCCCAAATAATACTTCATTCTCCTCACTAGGTCATCTAGGATTTTTGACCAAGGCCCTTTAGCTAAATCTCTTCTTGAAGAACAACACCCTAAACTATTCCTAACACTTAAAGATCCTAGATAAGGAGGTTTTGAAGAAGAAGAAGTTGAAGAGATAGGATATCAAGAGGAAATAAGATAAATGGATAGGTAGCAACCTTTCTTGGTGTTTAACACCTAAAATCCAATTAACCTTCCTGCATATGACCTTATTCCTCCCAATGCTACCAAGAGTCTCCCTAGTTTCAATGGAGAGGGTCCTATTACCCCATCTGAGCCTATTAGGTACATCTCAAATTTATATAACTTCAACAATATCACCTGAGCCAACATAGCCATTATATTTCTTCCCATGTCTCTAAGAGGTAAGGCACTTGATTGGTTTAGGACTTTAGAAGGTAGTTACATTACAAGTTGGGATGGATTTAGGTAATTTTTGGTAACTAGATTTGAGAATAAGAGTGACCATACTTCACTGATCCATCAAATAAACATGATAAAGAGAGGTCCTAATGAATCCATGGGAGATTTTAACGAAAGATTTCAAAGGGCATGGCATAGGTTTCCACCTATCATGAGACCTCCTTCGAGCTTTGTGTTCCCCACTTATCTCAAGGGTATTGGTATTGATGTGGTGGTGATGTTATATTCAATGGGATGATTCACTCTACCAAATGTATATGAGATAGCTATTAAAGATAATAATAGCTTGATATAAGCCTAAAAGCTACCTCTAAGAGTTTTCATGCCTTTTCTATCTCATAGTTTGGTTGAAGCTCTAAGCGTAGCACAAGTTCCTAATGCCAATGTCAAGTTGAGATCTTTTCCCAAGAAGGTGGGTAATGTTATGGACAAAGATGAAAAAATATTTTATTATGCACTCCACTCAAGAAAGCTTAATTTTAGGCAAGTGCTCTACCTAACCCTCAATACTATCCTCAACAAGGCTATAGAGCTCCACCCTAATACAAATACCAAATAAGAGGACAAGGTGAGCAAGGTTTCAATAGGTAGCCCAATGCCTATAATCCTAATTCCACTCCTTCTATGAAGGTTATTGTTCTAGTGTATATTAACCTAGTCCAAAGGGAGGATCATTTAGACCAATGGGGATAACCCCAAGGTTAGTTTATGAATGATGGTGGAGAAGACAACCAAGATTTGGTGGCACAAGAAGAATCTACTCCTTATGTGACATCATAATAACTAAATATAATTCAAAGGGATACTCATGGAGAAGGTAGCAACCAGAGTGTAGGTATGATGAACTTTTAAGTAAAGGATGATTATGTGTTGAATCAAAGAACATCAATTACAGCCAACACAAGAATGAAGAAGAGATATTTGGGAGATGTTTTAGGAGTACATGTGAATCTAAGTGATGCCTCTCCAAGGACACAAATTGTGAATCCTAGTGCAATACCTACTACCAATCATGATCCTCAACAAAGATAGAATGCAAGTAGGGTTGTCAAGCCTACAATGCAACAAGTTCAAACTCCATCACTACCTTCAATAATGCAAGAAAATGTGAATACTTCTCATCTAAACATTATTGATTCTTTGAATAATACCAATATAATAATATCTCTTTGGGAAGTCTTGCATATGCCTGGTCAAAAGGAGCTCTTACAAGAATAGCTTGAAAGCATTAATGTAGCCCCTCAAACTTCAAAACACAATAGTGTATCCCTTAACAATTCTCCAAATCATGTCTTAGATCCCTCCACCAAATATAAAAATCCTCCACCCTTCTACCTCACACTCATTATGGAAGAAAAATTGGTTCACAATTGTATTGTAGATAGTGGAGCTAATACCATTGTCATGCCTAAGGTGGTGGATGATAAATTGGGTTAAAGTATGAACCACATGGTAAAGGTGTGTTACATCTTGATGGGAATCCAACCAAGATAGTGGGATTGGTTAGAGGTTTGAAATTATTTCTACATGGTTACCCAAGTTTCCCCATTATACAAGATGTTGTGGTGGTAGACCTTCTAGCCCATTTTGCTATCTACTTGTCAAGAGACTTCATGGCTAAGATAAGAGGGTATCTTTCTACTAATTAGTATTTTACAGATTTTAAAACAATATATAGAACCAAGGTGACTATAAGGACTCATCCCTTAGTAAGGTTTCATATTGATCCATATATGGAGATAAGTTCAAATCAAAATTGTCTAATTCACAAAGAAGAAGGTGTCATGGATGGTGAAGCATCTTCTACCCTTGAAGGTATTTTTGATCTTTTACTTGATAAGTACATCAATAAAATGCATGGAATTTATCCATATACTTTCATAGAAGAAATGTATTTGGGAGTTTATTGTATACATGAAAAATATGTTTCAAACCCTTCACTCACTAATGAAGACCATGAACTTAAAGGAATATGGGAAATGTTTTTTGATGGCTCAAAAATCAAAGTTGGTGTAGGCACTGGCATTTAGTTTCACCATCACATAATTAATACTAATCCCCATCAAATAATTAATACTAATCCTCATACATATTCCACTTCAGTTTCACCTGCAATATGGTAGAATATGAAGGCCTAGTTCATAGCCTCCAATGGGCAAAGAAGAGAGGGATCAAGAATTCAAAGGTTTATGGGGATAGTGATTTGGTCATCCACCAAGTTAGAAATCAATCTATGACAAATCATCCCTTGCTTAAATCCTATAATCATAGGGTATGGGACCTACTTAATGACTTTGATGCTTTTAACATACAACCCATACCAAGGGATTCAAATAAACACATTGATAAATTGGTTACCATAGGAGCACAGTTTGATGTAGTTGCTGATATAGAAAAGGAGAAAGATTAGTCCCATATCAAGGTCATTATGAGGCCTTGTATTCTAGATAATGAAGTGTCATAGTAGGTGTTTTAAAGTGATGAACACATTGCACACTTATTACAAAATGAGGTAAGATTCTCCTCGAGGAACCAAAAGAGAGTGCATGATCAATATGAAAAATAAGTTATTTAACTGAAGATAAATAATACACCTAAGGGGATAATTACTTTGATAGTGTTTTCAATGAAGATGATCAAAATAAGAAATAAAGAGTAAGCATGTCAACAAAATAAGATAACTATGAGAGAGTCATGATTTACAAGGATAATCTCTTGAAAATTGTTAAGGTATGTTCTTTGTCTAAGGGGTAGGACTTTATTAAATTATGCAAAGAGTTCCATGACATCTTTTCTTGGGAATATAAAGATTTGAAAGGGTTTAATCCAAGTCTATCTCATCAAACCATTGAGTTAGAACTTGGAGCTAAACTAGTTAGGCAAAAACAAAGGCCTATCAATCCCAAGATAGAGGAACTCATAAAGAAGAAGAAGGGAGAGATTAGAATTTATGTGGATTTTTGAGACCTTAATAGAGTGTCTCTCAAGGATCATTATCCACAATTTTCCATGGAACAAATTCTACAAGTTGTTTTAGGTTATCAATGCTTCTCACTTCTTGATGGTTATTTAGGTTACAATCAAATAATGGTGAATGAAGAGGATTAGTTCAAGACAACCTTCAATATAAAATGGGAGACCTTTGCCTATAAGTAGATGCCTTTTGGTGTATCCAATACTGTAGCTACATTTCAAAGGGCAATGGACATGGATTTTAAAGGTTTGATCAATAAGTTTCTACTTGTGTACCTTGATGATATAATTTTTTTTTCAAAGGATGCTACTAATCATATGGAACATCTAAGGTAGGTGTTTGAGAAATGTAGGGAGTATGGAATATCCCTTAATATAAAAAGTGCATCTTTACTATTCATGAAGGTAAGTTATTGGGTCATATTATTTCAAAAGAAGGATTGTCTATTGATCTTGAGAGGATTGAGGCTATTCTAGGCTTGTATTTGCCTCAACACAAGAAATAAATTCAAACTTTCTTGGGTAAAATAAAAGTTGTAAGGAGGTTTATTCCAGGCTTTGCAACTGTGGTAAAGCCTATCACAACTATGCTCAAGAAGAACCAAGCTTTTACTTGGATAAAGGAGGGTAAGATTAGGTTTGAAGAAATAAATCAAGTAATTACAAAATATTCTACTCTCTTGAACCCAAAGTTTGCCAAAGATTTCATACTCTATACCTTTGATAACCTTGATACAATCTCAGCTATGCTTATGCAAAATAATGATGAAGAGGTAGAGCAACCAATTGAATTTTTCAGCCAAGGATTAGAAGTTTATGAGGTCAAGTATACATTTGTTGAGAAGAAATCTCTAATAGTGATAAGAGGATTAAAAAAATTTAGACACATGGTTTCAAAAAATAAGATACATATCATGGTTTCTCATCCTAGCACCAAGGAATTTATCCTAAGAAAAGACCTCAATGAAAAGAGAGTTAGGTGGATTACAAAGGTGATGGAGTATGATGAGGACATTAAGGTGACAAAATTGGTAAAAGGAAAAGGGTTATGTGACCATGTAACTTCAAATTTTTAATATCCAAAGGAGGAAGTCTTGATCAACCAAGTTCACTCCCATCTAGCTGATCACATACAAGTTCAAAGTTGGATACAAGACATCATTAGTTTTCTTCAAAATGGTGAGTACTCCAATGGGTTGAACAAGTCTCAAATGAGGTATTTTAGATTACAGACCATTCCTTACTATATTACAGATGGTGTTATCTTTAGGAAAGACATGAACGGTGTGCTGTTGAGGTGTGTTAAAAGTGATCATTTTGATATGCTACTATGAAAGTTTCACAATGGTGCAGATGGAGGTCATTTCTCTCCTAGGATGACAATTGCAAAGATAATGAGGGATGGTTACTATTGGCCTAGTTTTTTTATGGACTATTACCACTGGCCAAACAAGTCTCCTTAATGTGCCTTCTTCATAGGAAAATAAAAACTTGTCGCCTTTCCATTGAATGCTATCCAAGTAGACCAGCCTTTCATGTAATGGGGTCTTGATTTCATTGGTGTGATCAACCCTCCATCAAGTGCTAGACACAAATGGATATTGATTGATACTAAATACTTAAAAATGTGGGTAGAGGCTATTGCATTGAAGAAGGCAAGTGAAAATGCTAAATTGGAGTTCTATGAGAGCATTATAATAAGATTTGGGGTTCCCCATGTTATCATTTATGGTAATGCACTTGCTTTCATAAGTGTTAAAACTTTTGATTGGGCAAATAGGAATTTAGTTTGCTTGAGTACCTCATCCAACTATCACCCTCAAGGTAATGGGTTGGTTGAATCCACTAATAAGAATCTCATCAAGATCATCAAGAGGACATTGGATAACAATCAAAGAGTATGGCACAGTAAGTTGAAGATAGCCTTATGGGTTGACAAGATTACTCCTAAGAGATCAATTGATAATTATCCCTTTGTGCTTGTTTATGGGATAGAGGCTAGGTTTTCCTTACATCAAGAACTCCCTACTCTAGATCTTTCACATCAGCTAAAACTACTTGAAAATAATCCAATGGAAGTCAGATTGATAGAACTAATGCAGTTGTAAGAAGCAAGAGACAATGCACATAAGGCCATAAAATACCACCAAGTACTCATGAATAAGTCCTTTGACAAGAGAATAAGTACAAGAGTGTTTAAGGAAGGTGACTTGGTTCTAAAATGGGATGAAGATAGATCAAAACTAGGTAAACATACAAATTTTGATGATGTATGGAGTGGCCCTTACATCATTAGCAAGTGTAAGTAGAGCAACTCTTTCCAGCTGACCAAGATGAATGGAGAAGAATTGCATATTCTTATGAATGGGATACATCTAAATTTCTACTATTAGTCCTTGCAAGTCCATTTTGTAAATATTAGTTTAGGTGTGTGTGTTTCCTTTAGTTTTTTATTATGTTCCCTAAGTGCTTTGTAACTATAGAGTAAAAAATACTCTATGTATCATTTTGATTTTCAGTCGAGTGATCCAAATTTTTTTCCCTATACACTTTGAGACAGTGGAGTTTTTGACTCAGAGCGTGGGCTTGAATTTCTTTTTGCCTCAATTTTGTCTAAGTGTCAAAATTGAGCAAAAGCTGTCAAGTGTCATCAGCCGAGGCACTTTTCATAATTTTAGTAAGTACTACAGAATGTTCCATGTGTCTCATAGTAACTCAGTGGAGCACAACAAGTGTCGGCATCCATGTCTCAAGTTTCTTATACTTTTCAAAGGATTCTTTCCAATAAGCTTTCTTAGGATCAAGCAAAGGGAAATAGGTGGCAATCACGAAAGGTTTCAATATGCTTTTCTAAAAGCAATGGAAGATGCCATGTATCCCTAGCTATAGAGAATGGAAGCCACCATGTGTCAACCTCTAAATTATCCTCACTTTGTTTCATTAATAAGTAAAGACTATGGTGGGTCCCAAGTTCTATTTCTGAGGCAAGTGGAAGCCACCAAGTGTCTCCATCTATGTAAATATGAAATAAGGCCTGAATGTTTCTATAAAATAGACAGAATGATGCGGAGACTAACAAGTGTCACCTTTCACAAGATTCTTAAAGGTTAGCTAAAAGTAGTGGAGACTGCCACATGTCCCTGGTTAAAGATGCGCTGAAAGCGCCACCTATCCCTGTCCCCTTTTTGAAGTTGCTAAGCTGAGAAATGTTGTGTGTCTTATTTCTATTAAGTTGTAAAGTTTTGAAGAAGTGGATTATGACAGATGTCAAAGGTGGAACGCTCCTGAGCAAAGACATAAAAAGAGTATAAGTTATGCGGAAAGTGCCATGTGCCTTCGGTAAGTGCTGCAAAACATACCAAGTGTCATTTTTTGGTGCCTCTTGAATAATAAGAGGGTTTTTAAGTAGAGAGAAGGAATTGGCCAAGTGTCCTCTCCCATTTAAATGTAGGAAGCATCTTGGGTATCTATGTCAGCCAATGAAATTGCAGGAAGATGAAACATTTCAAAATCTAAGAAATATCATTTGTTAGACACTTCTAGTTCAGTTAGAGTTCAGTGGGCCATTAGATTGGGAACGTGCAGACAATCTAGAGTTAATTCAATGCTATAAATAGGGGTGTAGAGATCACTAGAAATATCATCATTGAAAGATTGAGATAATTTTCTATGAGAGACTATTGTCAAGAGTTTTTAGACTTTTAGAGCTGTGATCGGGAATATCATTTGCCTTTGTTCTATTTTCTTGAGTTGGAAAGTTTATGTAATTGTGCATGTTTTTGTGCCTTTTATGTGACTAGAGAATTAATAAAAAGACTGAGTTCTGTGCCTTTTTTGATATTTTTCTATCACTACAAAATTAGTCTAAGTTGTGAGCCTCTATTTCTATTATTTTACATTGATCATGCCTTGTTCGCTCTTTAATGTAATTGAATCTTACATATAGCTTCACTATGCTTAAGGGTCAAAGTGAATTTAGGCACATTGCCATAGTTAGAAGGTTCTTTAGTTGCACTTGTGTTTCTATTTAATTCCTACTACTTTTCCCATTATACCCTTGATATAAAAAAGAGCCAACTTCTTTAAAATCTAGAGGTTGTTTCAGGTTGCAAGTCCCACATTCTTGAAACTTCCCATTGTTGGTGTTAGAAACAATGCAATTTTAATCATCAATAGTTTTTGGCATGCTCGGTGGGACACCATCTTGAAGTTTCTTTCAAGACCGTATGAACTAGAGAGTTATAAGGAGTTAGAGCTGTGGACCAGTGACAAGATCTCAATTTGCTATAAATCTAGGTATTCTTTTTCTACCATTGGTAACTAGTCCTAGACGAAGAGTCAATCAGTTTATACCAATACCAAGAGTAAATATGGGAGCTCCTATACCCCCAAGGAATTATAAAATTTGAACACTAGCAATTCTTTTATCCTACCAATACCACCAGCCACTTGGGACCCTATCCTAGTAAATGCCTTGAAGGCTCTGCCCAAATTCATTGGGCAATATTTTAAAACACCTGAAGAACATTTGTAATATGTATCTAATGTTTGTGCCATTCATGTTATTACACAATAGAATGTGGCTATAAGATTATTAACATCTTTTAAAGGGAAGGCTCTAGAATGGTACCAATCCTTGACTCCAAATACAATATCTACATGGGATCAGCTTGGAGATATTTTCTTTGAAAGATTTGAAGAAAAAGGTGATAAGTCTTCTCTATTAAAACAATTGATTACTATTCAAAGAGCACCATAAGAAGCAATGACTGACTTCAATTTCACATTTCAAAAGACTTGGGAAAGGATTCCTACTATAGCTAGACCATTACTAGGTATGGCTATAGTGTTTTACCTTAAGGCTTTAAATTCAGATATATCTATTATGATTTAGTCACTTGGAGGTTAGACTCTGCCAGAGGCTTATGACTATGTAGTCAGAGCTGAAAATAATTTAATAGATGCTAGAAAGTTGCCCTCAAGGCCTCCCATGCCCATGTTTCTAGAAATTACCTTGTCATTACCTCAAGAACCCCCTAATTCCATAGCCCCACCTGTGTTTGTGTATAAATATCCTCAACCACCTACTAAAGAACTTGTCCCTACTCAATCATCTGAGATGGATGATATCAAGAATATCTTAAGGACATTTTATAATGAGTTTATTAACATAAAGAGACAACAAAACCCTTACCCCAGACTTCAATATCAAGGCTATCAAGGAAATAAATTTCCATCGTAGCCAAACCAATATCAAGGTCATCAAAGGCAAAATAACCCTCAGCCAACAAATCAATTAGTGGCAATCCCTACACCCTCACAGATTATTCCCCCCAATTCAAATAGAGAAATTAATCAAGGGAAAAATAATTTTGTAGATAGCACCAATGCCTAGTGTTTTCCTTGTAATAATGCTCATACACCTAGAGATTGTCCCATGGGTAATCTACAAAAAAAGGTAGCAAAGTAAAGAATAATGGATGGACAATTTTCCAGTACTTCATATGCACAAACTTATCAGTCTCCTAGTATGCAAAATTCAGTCTTAATGGCTCAGATGCAAGGGATGTCTCTACAACAACAACAAGAAATAGCTCCTAAACATGCTCTATTTTCATGGGTTGAAGATGAAGAATCAATATTATTGAATGAAGCTTCTGCTCCTAAGAAAATAGTGATGCAATCAAACTACTATACTAGATTAAAGAGAAGAACGATGAAACAGCCTGAAGTTGAAAATGGTCAAGTTATGGAGAATCCTCCATTTCAAGGTCAAAAAAACATTGCTGTCAGACAAGAAGTGCCTTAGCTAGTGTAAAACCAAGTGATTCCTATATAAGTTCAAGAAAAATCAAGATATCCTTATTTTCCAAGAACTCAAGCATTAGGACCAATGAATGTGGTGGAACAGTTGAAGAGGATTCCAACACAAGTATCAATATGGGACATACTAGCTATTCCTGAACAAAAGATGCTGTTACAAGAAGCTCTACAAGGCCAAGCAATGCCTAAACCTAATGGCACCAAAGAAGAACATGCTGATAAAGAAAAGCTCAAGGACACAGTTCCTTTGAAGACAATAGCCTTTGTGAACAATGCATTAGAGGTAAGTAAATCCAAACCAGAGCCTTTCTATTTGAATCTGATAGTTGGAAAGAAACTCTTGCATAATGCATTGATATATTCAGGGGCTAGTACTACAGTAATGCCTAAGCAAATAGCTGATGCTCTAAAAATAAAATATGAACCACTTACTAAAGGAGTTATGCAGCTAAATGGTAAAGTATTATAAACAATAGGGAGAATTAAACAACTCCCATTGCAATTATATACTTGTCCCAATATAATTGTCAATCAAGATGTAGTAGTCATAGATATACCTCCTGTATTTGGCCTATATTTATCTAGAGACTTTACAGCCAAGATAGGAGGATATATGTCCCTTGATTGGTCTCACCTCATCCTAAGAACCAAATATGGTTCAAAGATGAAAATTTTATTTGAACCACTATCAAAGGATCACATCACTAATGAACCAACATCAAAATTAGAGGCAGATCATGCTATGTTGAATAAAGAAGAAAGGTTTTTTGTTGAGTTAGGTGACTGGACTGAACATGATCAAGAAGAGGAAAATAATCAATTTTTTGCTATAATGCAAAATGATCCATATGGAAATTATGACTCTACTGGTCTATGCACTTATGTCATTTTTTATGAGGACCATGAAATCCCAAATGTTTTAAGGGAAGAAATGCCAAAAGATACCACTTCTATCAATCCTCGGGTTTCTCAACATGAATTCCATATTCTGAGTGAGAAGTCACAAGCTTATGCCTTAATATTTGATGAGGAAGAGATAATTTCTGACTTTCTTCTCACTTTGCAAGATGATATAGAGGAACATAGACACTTTCTTGATCATGATTTGAATGACTTGTTTGAAGTCATTGGGGCAAGTTATAATGTTCTTCAAGGAGGTTGTGAGCTAGTTGTGAATAGACAAGACAATATTGAAACCCAAATAAATATACAAAATTACTAAAAACTTTCAAAATTATCCTTTCAAGAGGTTGGTGATTTTGAATATAATATTTTTAAAGTCATTAAAGAGGATGATCATGCAATAGAATCTGAGTTTGACGCAGAAGGAGATAAGCCACTAAATGATATATATCAAAGGGCTTGTGATGATGAGCAAATAACCATAGATTTCTTGATGATACATGCCAGTATGAAGAACCAACATTCGACAAGCTTTCAAAAATGAGAAGAGTATGTATATGTTGAAAGCTTGTTTGACTTTGATCCACTCAAATGCAGGCCAATCAAGGTGGCATGCAAGAAGAGTAAGTCACCAGAACTTCACCCCATTCAACCACTTGTCTAGCAACATAATTTGTCTCACCATGAAGGAGACTTTAGAAATTCTTCTTTTGATCCAGGAGGGAGGCAAAGATATTTGGTTAATGTATTATAGTTAGATAGTTTCCATTTCCTAGTTACTTTGTTTTCCCATTTTTCTTTCCCGCTTTTTATTTTAAATAAGTGTTCTTTGAACACATAGCCATAGCTCAAAGCCTTTTTCAAAATTTTAAAAATTCTTGACACATTAAATATCTCCTAAATCTTTAAATTCCCCAAGGTACCTTGTGTAGCCACTTACACAACATGTCTATCTTGTTGTCCCATGAAGATTTAGTAAGATTTGCTAATGGTTATCTAGGTTTAATGCCATTTTGAGACTTGATGGGTTAATAAATACCTCATAGCAAGAGTTAAAGCTTATAGTGTCTCAAACATTCCTGCATCTATGAGAAAATTCTTGCTACTTGCATTTTCAGTCCCTAGCAAACCTGCTTAAGCTAAAAGTGCTTTCTGTATTACAAAATTTCATATCAGTTATCACAGTTCACTATTTTCAAGAATAGATTTAGATATAGAGGGAGCACAGTCTTCATAATAAGGAGCTGGGATTTATGAATCCCTTGATAAGTTTCTTATGAGAAAATCATATGCTTCAGCCCTTATGTAACCATTAAAGACCTACCCAGAGATCAGAGTCCCTAAAGTTGGTCAAGCAAGTGACCCAGCAAAGGTAAAAGATTTTGTAGATGGAATCATGGACCCAATTCTTCAAATAACTAGTAGCAAAACTCTCAGAGAAGGGGCACATCAAAGGTGTCTCCAGAGGGCTAAGGTGGGACAATACGAGACATTCACAATGAGGATATGGACTTCCCAACTGGCACAATTCATTGTCCCAAGTGTGCATCCATGCCCTGATTTAGTTGAAATATGTGCCAAATTATTTCATGCACCTTTAAGTACCATACAATAGGGTCCATTTACAATGCATATTACACCAAAGGCTATTAGAGAGATGCTAGCCCTATATCATGATAAGATAGCCACATTTCCCACCATTACCAAGATGCAAAAAGTGTGGGCAAATGTCAATACTCAATTGAGGTTTTTGAAAATAGAGCTGCAATTAGGTGATGATGATACTACTATGCCGACACTGCCAACAACAAGAACACAATTTACCCAAGCTAGTCAAGATGAACTTTCCATGATGGCTTTCATTTTTAGAATGAAAGATGATATAACCATTTATGAGAAACAAATGGATATCCTCTTCAGATTGAAAACTGTTGACAAGACTCAGGAGTATTGACTTGATTTCTCTGAGCAATTACATATTCGATGGTGGAACAACTTGCCCAATTTAGAGCTAAAGGGATTTTTAGGTATTCCTCTTATTTGTTTCACCTTATGTTGTACCAAAAATCTAGTATATTTTCCCAACACATGCATTTAAATATGTATGATCCAAGTTTTGGTCTATAAAGGACCACTCTGGTGTCTGCATGGACCCATATTTTGTCTAGAACTAGCAATTCGTATGAATTTTGGGAAATTTTTGTTGCCCCTAATTTTTTTCATCTAAGCCTAGAACTAGTTATAAATAGACTATTTCCAAGTGTATCTAACCTTATGACCAATTGCACTATCCCTTGTGATTACTTTTTTGGATCACATCACACTATTATTCGAGTCCATGGTTTTTTTGGGGAACCAGTGTTGCTACCTAAGATTTTGACACTTAGGTTAGCATTCTTAGAGGTCACCAGGTAGGTATCTATGGTAGACAATGAATATGGATTTGGGAAGAAGAAGAGGAAAATGTATGATGTCCCATGGATGACAAACAACATGGCACTAGAGGCCAGAGATGCTGAGATTATTTTGCTTAGAAAGCTAGTCTTCTTGGGTTTCTTTCTAATTGAAGATAAATGGGTATATGACCCAAATGGTTTCATAGCTTCATGGATTAAGACTAATAGGGTTGCTTCCAAAATTGCACATGAGGGTCACCCCTTTTGGGAAAATAGGAAAAATCCTAAGGAGGATATTCTTGAGTTTCATGTTGAATTGACGAATTTGCCCCTTCAAAAAAATAGACCATGGGAAACATTTTATGTTAAGCAAAGGGAATTCAATCCTAAAATAAGAATGACTTCTAGTTTAAGAAGGGCACTAAAGAATAAAGATTGGGATGCTGAGAAAATAGAAGCCTATTGGAAATATAGGCAAGAAATTTGTCAGATAACTCACTTTTTTGGGAACGTGGACTCAGATGAGAAATGGGAGAAACTCTAGGATGAGTGCCATCTGTCCCCTGTATCTAGCCCTGACACAAGCAATTTGCCGACACAGGGTGTAGAGCTAAAAGCCAGAGTAGGATCTAGCCAAGAATCACAAGCCCAAGGGCAAACCATAGCTTTAGTCATTGTAATAGTTTGGCCCCAATCTCTTAGCATCATGGAAAAATAAAAGAGTGTGGTATCTTCACCACCAAAATCTTCCCCATCAGCATCAGTCCTTGAAGTTCCCAATTTTTCACAAGCACCACTAACAACAGTGGTAGATGTTGAAGAAAAAGAAACACAACCAGAAGAAGAAATACCAAGGAAACATAAAAGGCTGAGGTTTCAACTTGAGTTAGAGGAGAGGGTAGAACCCTCACAACAACTACAAAGTACCTCGAAGGCCCCTCAGGTAAGTATGGTTTCTCCTTCTTCTTAATCTCTCTCTTCCCATCTAGGGATGATGATTCCATTTAGCCTAATGACATCCCCTACCACCTCTATTGCACCCATTTCTCATTTTGCCCCATCTATCCCAACTCAAGCTATATCATTGCCTCACTTTTCTCCCTCTGTACCCAAGAAAATACCTCCTTAGATTGCCCATAGCCAACAATTGGTTATTCCATATGGCTTACCACAAGGTCATCCTTTTGTGGGTGGGCACATTGCCTTTCCTTATACCTTCCAAACTCAAACAGATGTTGTTAGCAAGGCGAGGGAAGCCCAAAGAGAGAAAAAGAGGATCAAAGATAATAAGGCCTTGGCTACACCACATCTGAGGCCACAATTTGACCCCATTCAACAACAACTAACAGTGACTCATTTGTCACCAAATATAATCAAGCCAAGTGAGTAGATGTAGCTAGAAGACTACATAATGAATGCAGTGGCCATAGACATGTCCCTGTTTAGACCACAAGATAGGGTTGAGTTGCTAACTAAATCCAATTCTATATTTGCTAAAGATTACTTGAAAATATCAAGGAAGCTACATAAGATGGAGGCTGATCTAGCCAAAGAGAAGGCAAATTGTAGCAGTTTGACCATAGAAATCATTACAAAGGATAATGAAATAGAGAGTCTAAATAAATAGTTGCAAGATACTATTTCTCTTCAGACTCACCAAGCGATCCAGGCCCAAAATGATTCCTTAAAAGTAGGGCTAATGTAGGTAAAAGATGTAGTGATGACCCTAAGGTGAGAAAAAGTAGCATTACAAGAAAAATGTGAGGAAAGCCTGCTACATGTTACTCAACTATAATAGAAGTTATTGAATGAGCAGAATAATACTGTAGCTATACAAGCCCAATTTTAATTTGAGTGATAAAGGGATGAATAATTGACACTAGAGCTGGCCAATAGGCCAAAGAATGTAGGGGTGTTAAATCTGGTGAAGGAGCTTTATGAATCAATGTGGAAAAGAATCTCTATAGAGATTATTTAGCTCAAACCTTCTCTCACCTTCCTGCTAAATGCATAGAAATTATGCAAAAAGGTGGAGACTTCAGTTGAAAACACTCTGACTACTATTTTTAGGAGATTATTAGACTCTAAAATGCTACTGCAAAAGCTATACGATGCAACTGATGGAACATTGTCAATAGTAGGAATTAATGATAGAATGGTCATTGCTAAGCGAGTGAATGAGGTTCTCAATTGTAACTCCACAGTAATCAATTACAAAGAGCTTCTCAATGTGATGAAAGAAGGCATCAGTGAAATGAAATAAGACATTGAAGACCTAGTGTAATTAGGTATTCCTTCTTTTCCTAATGACAATATTGTGTTGATGATTGATGAAATTAAACCTTTATTGTTGGCCAAGCAGAATGATCAGGCATTTTTTTAGGATTTAAGGGATGATTCATCAGTACTTGAAGTAGAAGTTATTTTGATTCCTATTTCCCAGCTTGAATTTAAATTGAAGGCTATGGTTTAGATTTTGAAAAAAAATTCACACAAGGATATTATCAACCTTGATTTAGCCTTCAAAAAATTACAAAATAAGTAGGGATTATCTGATGATGAGTGGTCTGCATATCAAACAACTTTACTGAAGCTATGATTTTTTGTCATTTTGATCAAACGGGAGTTGTAGTTTCTTCTTGAGCAGGCTCAAAAGTCCTTGAGGTCACCAATAACTATAGAGTAAAAAATACTCTACATTTCATTTTGATTTTCAATCATGTGATCCAAAATTTTGTCCCTGTACACTTTGAGATGGTGGAGTTTTTGACTTAGAGCATGGGCTCAAATTTCTTTTTGCCTCAATTTTGTCTAAGTGTCAAAATTGAGCAAAAGCTATGAAGTGTCATCAGTCGAGGCACTTTTCATAATTTTAGTAAGTACTACAGAATGTGCCATGTGTCCCATAGTAGCTCAGTGGAGTGCAACAAGTGTCGGCATCTGTGTCTCGAGTTTCTTATACTTTTCGAAGGCTTCTTTCTAATAAGCTTTCTCAAGATCAAGTGAAGGGTGCTAGGTGGAAATTGTGGAAGGTTTCAATATGATTTTTTAAAAGCAATGGAAGATGCCACGTATCCCCAGTTAGAGAGAAAGGAAGCTACCACGTGTCAACCTTTGAATTATCCTCACTTTGTTTCATTGATAAGTAAAGACTGTGGTGGGTCCCAGGTTCTATTTTTGAGGCAAGTGGAAGCCACCAAGTGTCTCCATCTATGTAAATATGAAATAAGGCCTGAATGTTTCTATAAAATAGATAGAGTGATGTGGAGACTAAAAAGTGTCACATTTCGCAAGATTCTCAAAGGGTAGCTAAAAGCAGTGGAGACTGCCACATGTCCCTGGCTAAAGATGCGCAGAAATCACCACCTATCCCTATCCCCTTTTTGAAGTTGCTAAGGTGAGAAATGTTGTGGGTCTTATTTCTATTAAGTTGTTAAAGTTTTGAAGAAGTAGATTGTGATAGGTGTCAAAGGTGAAATGCTCCTGAGCAAAGACACAAAAAGAGTATAAGTTACGCAGAAAGTGTCGTGTGCCTTCGGTAAGTGTTGCGAAACATGACAAGTGTCATTTTCCAGTGCCTCCTAAATAATAAGAGGGTTTTCAAGTAGAGAGAAGGAATCAGCCAAGTGTCCTCTCCTATTTAAAAGTAGGAAGCATCCTAGGTATCTATGTCAGCCAATGAAATTGTAGGAAGATGGAACGTTTCAAAATCTAAGAAATATCTTTTGTTAGACACTTCTAGTTCAATTAGAGTTTAGTGGGCCATTAGATTGGGATCGTGTAGACAATCTAGAGCTAATTCAATGCTATAAATAGGGGTGCAAAGATCACTAGAAAGATCATCATTGGAAGATTAAGAGAATTTTATATGAGAGACTATTGTCAAGAGTTTTTAGACTTTTAGAGCTGTGATCAGGAATATCATTTGCCTTTGTTCTATTTTCTTGAGTTGGAAAGTTTATGTAACTGTGCATGTTTATGTGCCTTTTATGTGACTAGAGAATTAATAAGAAGACTGAGTTTTGTGCCTTTGTTGATATTTTTATATGTCATTGCAAAATTAGTCTAAGTTGTGAGCCTCTGTTTCTATTGTTTTCCATCTTTTACATTGATCATGCCTTGTTCACTCTTTAATGTAATTAAATCTTACATATAGCTTCACTATGCTTAAGGGTCGAATTGAATTCAGGCACATTTCCATAGTTAAAAGTTTCTTTAGTTGCACTTGTGTTTCTATTTAATTCTTATCCCTTTTCCCATTATACCCTTGATATAAAGAAGAGCCAGCTTCTTTAAAATATGAAGGTTGTTTCAAGTTGCAAGTCCCACATTCCTAAAACTTTCCATTGTTGGTGTTAGAAACAGCGCAATTTTAATCATCAATAGTAACACAAGTGTGTTTCCTTCCTTTTGTTTGGTGTGCATCTCTACCTTTGTGTGTGTGAATCAACTAGTTTGTGTTTTTTGAGCCAAGGGTCTATTCAAGTAATTTTTGGGTTCTTATATGCATGACTCGATGCCCAATGGAAGGATTTAGGCAACTGGTCTTAGGCATAGTAGGCATACCTCCCCTAGAATCACCAAGAATGTTAGCCAATTTTCACACCTAAGTTTTGCATCTTTCATTTTAACTAAGTGCAACATTCTTAATTTGTTTATCCCCATAGTAAAGTATCAAGTTTTATTTCCTTTGAAAGCATTTGTTCAGTCTTTTTACAAATGTTATTTCAGTCTTTTTGCTCAAGTGTTATTTCTTTTAGCAAGGAATTATTTCATACTTTTTGTCTGAAATAAAAAAGTCTGAAGGAATTGGTCCTTTTCTCTTTCAAAGGGTCACTTTCAAAAATCCAAAGGGTCTTTTCTCACAGAAGTGTCCTTTGAAAAAATTCCAAAGGGCACATTTCAAGATTTCCAAAAGGCATCTTCAATATTTTTGAAGGAAAATCATCCTTTCAAAATTTTTCTAAAGGGTTTGTTCTTTCAAAGAATTGGTCCATTTCAATATTTCTGAAGGGTCATTAACAATCTTTTTGAAAGGTCTTTTCCTCATAAAAGTATCCTAAACAAGTTTTCTGAGGGGACATTTACAAAATTACCGAAGGGTCTTTTTGTCTTTTGAAGGGTATATTTTAGGTTTTTTGAGAGGTACATTGTAATATTTCTAAAATAAATGTCCCTTGCAACTTTTTTGAAGGAAATTGGCTCTTTCAAATTTTATGAAGGAATTGTTTTGGATATTTTGTCTGAAACAATCTTTCTGAAAGGAATTGTTTCTCATGTAAGTTCACTTTAGAAATTTTGAAAGGTCCTTTGCAAAAATCTCAAAGGGACACTTTACAAAAGTTTGAAGGGTCTTTTTCTCTTTTAAAGGGTACATTTTAGGTTTTTTGAAGGGACACTTCAAGAATGCCGAAGGGAATATTTAAGCTTTCAAAAAGGAAAAATGAAAATGTCGAAGGGTTGTTCTTGACAAAAGTGTCCTTCATAGAAAGTTCAAAGGGACACTTGTAAAAAGTATAAAGGGACACTTATAGAAAGTCCAAAAGAAACACTAGCAAATAGACCAAAAAGAGAAGGGGATTGAGAGGTTAATTCTTTCAGAGAAAAGGGTTCGTGGGAAGATTGTTTGGGAAAATGACAAAGTAAAGGTCTAAGAAAATGCTCCAAAAGAGTGATCTTAGTGTTAGGATCCTCCTTAGAGTACAATTGATTACCTTTGTATAAAAAACTGAACACAGAATTAAACCAGAAGTAATAAGTAACTAGAAATTAGAAATAACAAAGAATAGGAGATACAAGAAACAATACAATCTATATTAACACTCTTCTAGAAGGAAATACAATGAAGAAATCTCACTCTTCTCACACCTCTTGGGTGTACAATAATTCTCCCTCAAGATTTCTCTCTCTCAATCAATTACAATCAACTCAACACTGAGTTGTTCCCTCTAGTGACAATCAACCCAATGGTTGTTGTTGCCTACCTTCCAAGTCCTTGTGACAGTCAACCCAATTGTTGTTGCCTCCAATCCTTGACCATAGATTTTCTTGATCTTGCACCCTACAGATCTTCCTGATCTTGCACCCTATAGATCTAATTGATCTTGTTTACCATGTAGATCTTCCTGATCTTTCATTCTTGCAAACCTTCTAGATCTTACACTTTGAGGATCTCATCCTAATTATAATATAGCCCCATGGGTCTCTTAAATAGATCCCAAACCAAACAATAATTAGAAACACAGACTCAAGACTAAAATTAGTCTTTACATGCAAACTAACTATTCATCTAAAATTAGACCAGCTCTAGAAACACATAGGTGACCAATGTCAGTTCCTATCTGACCGATGTCAGTTGACCATAACCAATGTCAGTTACTGTGTAGCTAAATATAACCGATGTCAGTTGGCCTGACTGATGTCAGTTACTTTTTAACCCAACAACCTCCACATTTGCACATTCAGTGTAGCTTTTAGCTCCACAACTCAATAATCTCCCACTTAGAGATAAATAGCTGCACATGTACCTGTACCTGTATAGAAACATCCTCTAATTTGTTTCTAGCTTGTTTCTTCATCTTCAAGTTCAATCTTAAAGACCAAAAAAAATTTAATGAAGATTCAACTTCTCCTTTGTTCCCAACTTTGTTAACATATCTGCAGGGTTCTTATCTATATGGATATTTTCTAGCTTCAATTGTCCATCCTCCAATATCTGTTTAATGAAGTGGTACCTAAGCTGTATATGTTTGGTTTTTGAATGAAAGGTTGAATCCTTTGCCAAATGAATTGCTCTTTGACTATCACTATACAATCTGCAACTCTCTTGCATCTTTCCCAACTCTTCCATGAACCAAGTCATCCATATCATTTCCTTGCTAGCCTCTGTGATAGCAACAACCTTTTGCAACTCTGAAATTTAGCTAACTACCATTCCACCAATAGTGAACACATATCTTGTGGTGCTTCTCCTGCCATCCAAGTCACCTACCATATCTGAATCTTCATGCCCATATCTGAGGTTGAGTACATGGGCAATATCAAGTCTAGTACATACCATGTACTCAACCTCATCATGTGATTTAGGACACTATTCTGTACTTAACTTGAACTGTCTAGCCATAGGTGTGCTTACCAATTTTGCATCCTATAAATTAAAACTCTCCACTACCTTATTCACATAATCCTCTTGAGACAAAATCAACCTATGATTTTTAGTCTCTATAAATACTCATGCCAAGGATTGTTGCTCCTAAATCCTTCATGGAAAATGTGTGAGATAATTTTACCTTTAGCTTAGTAATCTCTTAGATGTGTGAACCTGTAACAAGCATATATCCACATATAGTAATAGGATAATGTAGCTACTATTATCCAACTTGGTAAAATAAACACAATGGTCACATTAACATTGACTAAAGCCATGCTCTGTTATAAACCTGTCAAACCTCAAATACCATTGTCTTACAACTTGCTCAAGACCATATAACCTAGCCTTATGTCTCACTTGTCCATTCTCTCCTTTCTTTAACCTGTAAATCCATTCATTTTTTAGTGTTTTTTTCTAGCTGGCAACTCAACCAAATCCCACATTTGGTTCTCTTCTAAGGAATCAATTTCCTCATTCATGTCGTGCTCCCACTGTTTCCTAGATTTTACCTGCATTGCCTCTTCAAAACTTTCTGGTTTTCCACCATCAGTGAGCAACAAGTAGTATAAAGAAAGGGAATAATGAATTTGAGGCTTACTTACCCTTTCAGACCTCTTCATGGGTGTTTGAGACTCATTGATAGCTTGCTATTTGCCCAAATTTCATTCTAATAGTGACCGATCCCAGTCATCTCTGGCTAACCTCGATCTACACCTGACTGATATCAATTCCTCCTGATCACTGACATTGGTTTCCTGACCGACATCAGTGTCCACCTGCCTGACATCACTGACTTTGGTCTCCATTAGACTGACATCAATTTCTACCTGATCAACTTCGGTTCTCACCTGACTGACATCGGTATCTATGTTTTTCTGTGAGTGATGATTTTTACCCATGAGATCATTTTGGATCATAACCTTGTCCAAATCAACATTTCCCTACTCAAAATTATTTAGCCTCTTGAGTTGATCATTGTCCATCACCTTCTCCTTGAAAACCAAGGCTTTCCATTTCTTAAATGTGTCAAAAACATCAAATTTCCTGTTTATGTAATAAACCCATACCTTTCTTGTAGCATCATCAATGAAAGAAACATAGCACTGTGATCCTCTAATAGAAGCTCCCTGAGCTGGTCCCCACATGTTTATGTGAACAGGATCCAACTTATGCTTCTTCTTTATTGACCCAGTCTTGAGAAACCTCACTTTCTCCTATTTTCCAAACATACAATGCTCACAAAAATCTAGATCTATCAAATTTGAAAGCTTATCTTTTGACTTAAGAACATGCATTCCCTTCTCACTCATGTGACTAAGCCTACAGTGCCACAACTTTGCATCTACATCTAAAGTAGACAATATAGAAGGAGAATAATCAGTAATACAAGTAGATAGATAAAGTGTACCTACTCTCTTACCTCTTGCTAATACAAGTGAACCCTTGGAAACTTTCCAAGATTCAACTATGAGAGTTACTGTGCAACCCTCTTCACCCAAATTTTTTGTAGAAATCAGATTCCTCTTTAGGATGGGTACATGCATGACATCCTTCAACACCCATGTGTTGCTATTCTGCAATTTCAGCTACACTTTTCCTTTGCCAACAATTTGACAAGGCTCACCATCCCTTAAATAAACTTTTCCAAAGTCTCCATGGGCATAATCATTGAAAAATTATCTATTTGGGGTTGCATGAAAAGAAACACCAAAATCTAAAACCCATGATTCTACCTATCCAAAGAAAATATAAGAGCATCCTATGCAACAATACCTGCATCATTTACTTCTTTATTACCTTCATGCTAATCTTCTTTCAACCAACAATCTTTCTTTGCATGTCCTTTCTTTCCACAATTCCAGCAAGTTATACCTCCATTTCTAGATTTGGATCTCCTGCCTATCTTTAACCTTGATTTCCCTTTCTTTCCCTTCTCTCTTTGCCATCCCCTGGTTTCAGCACTTAAAACATTACCTGATGTTTCTCCTATGCTTTTCCTACAAATTTATTCATTCAAGATTACACTAACAACATCATCAACTTTCAAGATATTTGAAGTAGATGCAGTATTACTAACTACCATTACCAAGCTATCCCAAATTTTAGGTAAAGAGCATAAGATTAAGAGAGCCTTAATTTCATCATCAAAAACTATTTTGACTAAAATTAACTGATTTACTAATCCATGGAAATCACTAAGATGACTATATATCGATCCACCTTCCTACATTTGCAAATTAAATAATTGCTTCATAAGAAATACCTTATTCGAAGCTGAGGGTTTTTCATATAAATTTTCCAAAGATTCCATTAACTCTACCATTGTCTTTGCCTGTGATAAGTTGGAAATCACAGACGATGCCATGCTCAACCTTATAAATCCCAGAGCCTTTCTATCAAGAGCATTCCATTCTTCATCTTGCATATGTGTGGGATTTCTTGAAACCCCACCCAACGGTAAGTATAGATCTTTCTGATATAGATAATCTTCTATCTGCATCCTCCATAATTGATAATTCTTGCCATTGAATTTCTCCATTCTTAGTTTAATTTCTTCTGCCATTGCTTTACTCCCACTCAATCAGAAACCCCTGAGAGTGAACTTATAATCAACAAACACTAACCCACTCTACCACTTGTTAGTGATCCTAGCTCTAATACCAACTATTAGGATCCTCCTTAGAGTACAATTGATTACCTTTGAATAAGCAACTAAACACAGAATTAAACCAAAAGTAATAAGTAACTAGAAATCAGAATCAACAAACAATAGAAGATACAAGAAACAATACAATCTGTATTAACACTCTTCCAGAAGGAAATACAATAAAGAAATCTCACTCTTCCCACACCTATTGGGTGTACAGTAATTATCCCTCAAGAGTTATCTCTCTCAATCAATTACAATCAACTCAACACTGAGTTTTTCCCTCTAGTGACAATCAACCCAATGGTTGTTGTTGCCTACCTTCCAACTCCTTGTGACAATCAACCCAATTATTGTTGCCTCCAATCCTTGACCACAGATCTTCTTGATCTTGCACCCTATAGATATTCTTGATCTTGCACCCTACAGATCTAATTGATCTTACTTACCATGTAGATCTTCCTGATCTTACACTCTTGCAGACCTTCTAGATGTTACACTTTGAGGATCTCATCCTAATTACAATATAGCCCCATGGGTCTCTTAAATAGATCCCAAACCAAACAATAATTAGAAATGTAGACTCAAGACTAAAATTAGTCTTTACATGAAAACTAATTTTTAGTTTAAAATTAGACTAGTTCTAGAAACACACAGGTGACCAATGTCGGTTCCTGTCTGATTGATGCCAGTTGACCATAATCGATGTCGATTACTGTGTAGCTGAATATAACCAATGTCGATTGGCCTGACTGATGTCAGTTACTTTGTAACCCAGCAACCTCCAAATTTACACATTCAGTGTAGCTTTTAGCTCCATAACTCAACACTTAGTAGAGTGATGGTTATATGGATGTCAACTTCAAGGTGATGAGCTAGTCATTGGTGTTTAAAATAGTAGGATCCAGGTAGATCAATGGTCTTCATTCAAATGGTCAAGGATCTAAGGGCTCACATTCTTCATCTACCAAAGTAGATTAGAGGGTTCATCTCACCATTGATCAGGTCATGATCTAAGTCATTTTTGATGGCCAATCAAAGGAAAAATCAGTTGTACATGTAGATTCCAAGTGATGCCTCTCTAAGGCCAATAGAATGAAAGTGACTCTTCCCTATGTCATTGCACACCTCAACAAGCTAGTGAGAAGCTGTTAGCATCAAGGAAAATCTACAACAAGTGGAATCTCATTTGTATAACCAATTTATGCCATCACTCAATTCAAATATATATATATTTTTCTAGTGTAACCATTGGGGAAGTATCTTTGAGAGATCAAGCTAATTGTGTAACCACTTGAGGTGACATAGATCAATCGAATGGCCTAAATGAGCATCATTTTCAAAGATGGTTATAGCTGAAAATAGAATCTTAATAGATTGATTCCTATTTCTAGTTCCAAAGGTCTCCTTCTCTCACCTCCTTCCTACTATAAATACAACCCTTGGGATAGTGTAAAACCAACCACATAGTGTATGGCAAAGCCCTACTGGATTGGTGTTACATTCTACCTTTGAGCATTAGTACAAGTATATTTATTTCAAGTTTTTGGATAACTGTCTAAGTGTGTAAGAGATGTATAGTGATATTAAGTGATGATTTTCCATCATTTTGTCCTTTATCCTTCATGCCTGGGAAAAACTTCCTAGTCTAGCAGGTCATATAGAGTGTGTTCAAGTGTGTTAAATTATTGTAAGTGTATAACTATTCTTGGAATGTGAACTTTACCTTTCAGTTCATTTTCCTTGTGTCATTTATGCACCTTGCCTCTATACTAAAATACTTGTGTTAGAAATCCTTAGAGCTTGGGAATGGTTTGTGTATTTTGATGTATTGTGCACTAGAATATAATATTCATGTGGAAGATAATCTTGGTGTATCACCACTCTTAGAGTAGGTTTTAATTTTTTGTAATAACTAATTCTTTTCCTTTCAATAAAATTTGTTTAGATAAGTTATTTTATAGATATATATTTAAGGTATAGCCCCTTTAAATCTAGAGCTCCATTTCCTCTATAGGTATACCCACATGCCTAGAAATGTTCCAACATTACCCAAATCTGGAAGAGACTTGAATACTCTCTTCGAGGGTGCAAGATTTGGAGACAACAAAACATCAACCAAAAAATGATAGTAAGGTTTCCTCCATATGTTCTATATACCTTGACCTCATCAGGCATGATTACATAGAGAAACATAAGGATTGATTCAAATTTTGAACCTTTCTTAAGGTCTATATATAGTACCTTGTCTATACAAATGGTAACTTACAACTAATATAGGATAATCTTTATGATATCTTGTCATAATATAGAGGCATGGATGAAGATGAACCATCAAACTAGGTCTCTCAACCATAATAGTTCTATTTATATTACAAATGGAAGAGAGGAATTCATGTTTCCTTTTTTATGCCAAAGGAGCCCTATAGCCAATAGGGTCAACCTACAAATACCAACCAATTAATGGAAGGTTTAAATAACATCAATGAATTTTGATCATTTCTATATGGTCATTAAGTTTATACAAGGTTCCATCATAGCTTTGAAACCACTAAAGTGAATTTTGACCAAATTTGACTTCTAGTCAAATTGGGTCAACCCCTACTATTTTTCAACTCTTTAAGAAGGTTTCATGTGTCCTATGAGGTTTATTATTGTCCTATATGTCTCACTTATCTTTCCCATATTTCTTGTTGAAGCCCATCCTCTTTATATTAGCCTAGTCAACCAAAGTCAAAGTTGGTCAACCTTAGTCAAACTTAGTCAAAGGCACATGTCCTAATATGGAATTTTATATGTTTAGAGGTGTCTTCTTGTCATAAATTTGTCACTTTCTAAGTTTCACATTCAAAAAGGGTTATTTGGCCACTTTTCTAGCTTAATTAATGACATGTACAGACTTCAAAAGCAAAATATTTGCCACCAAAGTGAATCTAAATGTGGAAGAGGTCAAGAGATATCAAGATTAATTATATGCTAGTTAAAAATTTATTTATATGTAGGAAATGGTAGTTTCTCCTTAAAAATAGGCCCCTTTAGGCAATTGTACAGACTTCTTGAGTTCACTTATAGCTAAAAACATGGGTGGAGTGTCTTTTGACCTCCCCACACCTATTTACATTCCTGAAGTCTATATATTTCATCAAAATTTCCATCTGTAACTTCTTTTTCTTCTTTCTTATCTTGGCAAACAAAAAAAGGTCAAATTCAAACACTTGGTGTGGGCCATATAGGTGGAGTTGGGAAGAATGGTCTTGGTGGGTGAAATGTGTCTGAGTCCAATTCACTTTTATATCAAGAAGTCTCATATTGGTTTCTCCCCCTTTATGAATAATCACTAACACTCCAAGCAGATTTTTATAAATTTACAATCATGAGGGGTCTCTTTTTGAGCCAATTTTTTTATTTTTATGTGTTTTAGGTTTTAAAATGCTTATAATGACTCTTCAATATATTATCCATCACCATGATAGTATAAAGATCATCAAATGACAAGGAAGCCTCTTATAGGCTTGGATAGTTCATAAACTATCAGCTTCAAGCACTTGCAAGCATCTTGAGGGAGTGTTTTCCACATTGGAATGAAAACATGAAGTTTTTATTAGAGGTTTGAACACATGAAGATGCATTTATAAATACTAGATCAATTTTTAAGCCTTTGATATGTCAAAACAACACCCAAAAGGTTGAGTTTCTCCTCACTGTCAGCCTTTGACTGTTAGCATATATATTTGCAAACATCTTCTACATTGGAAATTTGGTATTGAAGTAGGGTCCCATGTGTGTTTTTATGGATAAAATATTCAAAGTTTACCAATGCTATTTAATGGTCCTTGAAATATTTTCTTGACATAGTCATATTAACTCAATGCCCTACCTATGTAGAGCATGCCAATGCACGCCTACAGGTGGCTAAGTAAGATACATACATGAGATTGTACAAAGGAATGAGATAACTTGAAATTTGAGAGATATTAGTATGAAAAGAAGGTATTGAAAATGTAGATGAGGGTAGTACGATATCAAGGTAAGATTTCAAATCATGTGAAGAAGGTAAGGACTATTTTAGGACTGTCAGCCCTAAAATTACTGAACATAACACTCCTTGATTTTTGAAAACATCATGTGAGATAGACAAATGAGATTTTAATGCCCTTGAAACGTATAGGTTTTTTTTTTATAGTATGGAAAAGGAATTCACAAAGTTTTAGGAGAAAATGATAAAGGGAGAGAGGTTTTTGGAGGTTCAAAATTGTCCAAAAAGCCACTAAAACATGACAGTGATACCTATAGGATTTTGATGGAAGTTTCACCTTGAAACTCATATTAAGAGTCATATATTATGCCAAATGAGGGGGAAATTTTTCAAATGTTTCAAAGAACACTCTTGATCACTTATTTCATGAGAGAGGATGTTCTTGGATGTAATGACCTTCTAGGCCCACACCATGTCCGTACATAGGGCAAATTGTGCACTTAGACCAGAGTCATAAGGCATAAAGTTAAAAACTCATGTTTAAGCACTGCCTTTATATTTCAATATGAATTAATTGAAATTATTTACAACCTTATTCATCTAGATAAAATAAACCCAACCCTCAAATAAGTATTAGGAATCCCATGTTCACCTATAGCCTCTTTACGGACTGAGACTAGGGTCAAACAAGGAAGTCAAAAGCTAGACATAGAGTATGATGGTTTTAACAATATAATAGGGATTAAAAGTATTCAATCAGGTTGATAAATTTTAATATGATATTATGAAGTATTTTTCTACCATACTACCCTAATCAAACCTATAAAGTGACCTACAACCAAGCCAAAGAGACTATGGAAGGCAATGGGCAGTGTGAAGCCTTAAAAATGCTAATATGACTTAAGAACCAAGGTAATGGGATTTATTTGAAAATGATTTTTTTTTAATAAGGATATATAATAATTTTAACACCTTTATATTATCCTCAAATAAATACATCTACAAGAAAGCATCTCAGTCCTTTGTTACAATTAAGGCATGTTTAGCTTGGAAGGAGCAAGATAGGATTTTGACTACCTACGAAGGAAGGGAAGGTTAAAAATAGTGTAATATTATTAAATAGAATAAAATAAATGTAATTTAATTCCAAATACACTCTCAAGATACCCAAATCCCCTTATATCTTAGCAAAATGAACTTAATCCGTATAGACAGGTTATGAAACCCTTATCTTAAGGGGTAAACATAAAGGTTTCACTAACAAAAAAGGTTTTTGGTAGTTTAAAAGGTTAAATAAGAATTAAATAATGGTGGAGAGAATTTTTTAAATATATTATAATCATGAATTTGGTTTGGAAACATCATCCATGAGGAGGTTTGAGCAAAAATATGCAAAAAATAGGGTTTTTGACCCCTTTTTTGAGAAGATTAAGATGGTTAGACCCCCTAACCAAGGAATTATAAAAAACCCTTCAGTATATTTGGTAATTAGGAAATTTTAAATCCTTATTAATATTAAATTTTCACAAAAAAAATAGGGAAATATGCCTCTATTTTGTCTTAGAGGTAAGGTGTTTTTTTCATGCACAAGAATGGCAGTTTTGGGGAAAAGTGATGAATAGTGAACCAAAAGTTAGTTTGATCAGTAAATAAGGTTTGAATAGATAGGTTAAACATGGATACAAATTATAAAATAGTATATAAGGTTTTAATGAAAATAAGGTGGTCTATACAAGAAGGTCTACAGGTAGACCTAGTGATGAAACATGCAAATCTAGTTCCAAATGCAAGGTCATTTCAAATTCTAACCCTTGACAAGAATTATAGTGTTTTTAATAATGAATATTGGGGTGAAAATTATGTGTTAAATATATATTAGTAAATATTATGTTTCAATAATATTCATTTAGTTCAAAGGTGTAGGCAAACCCATTGACAAGGGTATAGACCTAGTTTCAAAGAGGTAGTCATTTTCATTCTTAGATCTTGGTGAGAAATTATAATGATTTGAATAGGTCAATGGGGGTAAAAAAGAGTTGTATGAGATTTTATATGGTATAAATAATCACAAAAATACCATTTTTGGGTTTGATACACACAAACCCTCACAAGATACATGAAAATGACTCGAATGGTCATCTTGGAATGATCATATCTTTCATGAGCCTTTACATGGGACCTTGAGGTGTTTATGGAAGTTATAAAGGGTCCCTAAGGAGAAATAAATGGAATTTTAGATAATTTGAACTTTTATCCTCTATTAAAAAAAGGCTAAGATTCCAAGTGACCTCAAAACCCTTGAAAACCTTGTTTTGTGACCTGATGGAAGAAATGAGGCTCAAAGTGCATCCAAATGAATGAATTTGACCATGAGTGTAAAATATAAGTTGTTGAAAACTTCATTAGGATCAGAGCCATGGAGATATATTATATTAAATCCATATAATTCAAGTTTAAAATAGGTTTATTTGAAAATTTCTTATGTTTTATAGGTCTTGAAGATGATCATGGGATACCAATCACTTGGAAGGATATCTTGGGACTTGAAAAAAATACCTATGCCATTTACAGAGCTTTGAAATGTCAAAATTATCACTAATAGGCCTCTCACTTCAATCAGTCTCTAAAGTGACATTGTAAAAAGCATGGTAACCTAAATTTGGAGACCTTTTAAGGTATGACTAATACTACCAAGTGTATGAAGTGTCCTACCATGTGTCATGAGACACATGGTATGGATCAGTTAGGGAAGATAAGAAGATGCTAGTGCCAATTTTCAAAAAATCCTAATAGAGAGTGATAATAGTTGTAGATGATGATTGAGCTTGTGTAAGAGAATATCCATGATTAATAAAACTTCCAATGTAAGTGAAGGCCTCTTTTTAACTCCCTCTCCTTAGCACACATGAGACACTTGTCCCTATTTTGCTTTGGAATGCTCAAGAAAGCCCATGATGAAGACAATTTCTAAGAGAGAATGATTGAGAAGATGTTATGCCACATTTGGAGAAGAGGATTATTTTGGATGTGATCATGTGTAAATTAGTTTCATAACTCCTTTTCCAACTCACTTCTATGCATTTGAACTAATTTTCATCTTTGGACACTTGTCTTTGTGCCTCTTGAACTTCTCTTTTCTCTCTCTTCTTCTAAGTCTATAAATGTGAGCCATTTTGGCCATTATAAAAAAATTTGGAGCTGGTATGGCAAAACCATGCTAGAATGACATTATAATTTTTATTTGAACATTGAATAAAAGTATAATTCTGAGTTGTGAACATTTTGTCTAAGTGTGTGAGTGATGAATAGTGGAGCCAAGTGATAATATCATCCTTACTCCCTTTATCCTTCATGTTTAAGTAAGAGTTCTAATTTTAATAGGTCATGTAAAGTGTATTAGCTATACTAGGCTCTTCTTCAAGCAAGCAATTACCTCTATGGTGTATAATCTACCCTTAGATCAGTTATCTTATGGATTGTTTCATGCATGCTACCTTCATATTGAATTAATTATGTTAAAATCCTTCAATGCCTAGAATTGGTCTTGGAAAGCTTGGTTTCTTGGTAGGAGTTTGATAGTCTATGGGATATGTCTTGGTGGATCACCTCTTTAGTGTAGTTTCCATTTTATGAAAAACTTCTAACTCTTTTCATGAACAAGCATTAGATTAGGTGACATGCATTTAAAGAAAAATCTAGGGAGCTAGCCCTCATAAACTAGAGATTCATCTCTCTTACAAGTTCCCCAAAACTTGAAATATAATTCAATGTTGCATCAAATTTTAGGAGCTGAATAGAGTGTCCTAGGGTGCATAATTTTATGCCAACAATTCTGGCACGCTCGATGGGATAGCTGGTCCTAATTGTTTCCATGTCAAGGTGAATGTTAGTCTTGACAAGCCCAAGGTTGGAGAGGTACTTTTTAATATAGCATTTGGTGACTTCAAAAGGTTAGAATTTTTGGTTGTAGATCAAGTTCTTCACATTATACTTCATGGTCTTCACTAGATCATCTTCTAGTAGAGCATTCAATCAAGTCCTTTTACCTAAAACTCCTCTTGAGGAACAACATCCTGAACTATTCTTAATGTTTATAGATCTTGAACAAGAAGGTTTTAAAGAAGAAGAAGAAGAGGTTGAGGAGATAAGAGGTCAAGATGAGGAAGAATAGATGACTAGGCAACATGCTTTCTCAACCTTCAACACCCAAAATCCAATTAATCTTCTTTCATATGATCCTATTCCTCCCAATGCTACCAAAAGTCTCCCTAACTTCAATGGAGAGGGCCCTATTACCCCATCTAAGCACATTAGGGACATTTAAAAATTTTAAAACTTCCACAATATCACTCAAGCTAACATAGATATTAGACTACTTGTTATGTCTCTAAAGGGTAAGGCACTTGATTGGTATAGGACATTAGAAGGTTGTTGAATTACTAATTGGGATGACTTTGGAGAGTTGTTGGTGAATATTTTGAGAATAATAATTACCATACTTCACTAATTCACTAGTTGAATGTGATACAAAGAGGTTTTAATGAATCTATGGAGGATTTCAATGAAAGGTTTCAAAGGACATGGTATAGATTGCCACCTATCATGAGGCCTCCTCCAAGCTGTATATTCCCCACTTATCTCAAGGCTATTGGCACTAATGTGTTAATAATGTTGCAATGAATGGGAGGATTTACTCTAATTGATGCATATGAGATAACTATTGAAGCTGAGAATAGTTTGACACAAGATGGGAAATTGCCCCCAAGAGTTTCCATGCCTTTGTTGTCTCATAGTCCAACTAAAGCTCCAAGTATAACATAAGTTCCCAATGCCAATTATAATTCTATAATAACTACCAAAAAGGTGGATAATCCTATAGACAAAGATAAAGTGATTTAGTCATTACAAGCTCAATTCAAACAAGCTCAATTACATGCAAGTGCTCCACCCAATGCCCAATATTATCCTCTACAAACTTATAGACCTCCACCTATATACAATTACTAAGGAAGTGGAAAATGTCAACAAGGTTTTAGTAGGAAATCCAATGTCTATAATCCTAAATCCATTCCATCCACAAAGGTTTTTATTCCATTCCATACCAACCTAGTTCAAGGAGAGGAACATTTGGATCAATGGGTACAATCTCATTGTTAGTTTGTGTATGATGGTGGAGAAGGTTTTCAATACTTAGTGTCACAAGAAGGAGATACTCCTTGCCTCACATTATAATAAGAAAATGTCATGCAAATGGATACTCATGGAGAGGGTAGAAACTAAAGTATAGGTCTTATGAACTTTCAAGAGGAAGATAACTATGTGTTGAACCAAAGTACATCAGTTACAGCCAACACAAGAGCCAAAAAGAGAGCTTTGGGAGATGTTATAGAAGCACATGTGACTCCAAGTAATTACTCTTCAAGGCCAAAAAGTGTGAATCCTAGTGTAATACCTCTTATTAGTCACACTTCTCCTCAAAGTCAGAATGTGAGCAAGATTTTCAAGCCTATAATGCATCATGTTCAAACTTCCTCATTACCTTCAAGAATGAAATAAAATGTGAATACTCCCCCTCTAAACATTATTGATTCTATAAATAATACCAAGACAATCATATCTCTTTGGGAAGTCTTACAAATGCATGGTCAAAAAGAACTCCTACAAGAGCAAATTTTAAATATCCATGTAGCCCCTCAAGCTCTAAGACACAATGGTGTAGCCCTTACCAATACACCAAAATATGTCCTAAAACCTTCTACCAAATATGAAATGCCTCCACCTTTCTATCTCACTAATTGTGGGAGACAAATTGGTTCATAATTGCATTCTGGATAGTGGAGCTAGTACCACGGTTATGCCTAAGGTAGTTGCAGATGAGTTGGGATTAAAGTATTAACCACCTAGCAATGGTGTGTTGCAGCTTGATGGAACTCAAACCAAGATATTGGGATTGGTTAGAGGATTGAAATTATTTCTACATGATTGCCTAAGTTCCCCCATTATGCAAGACATTGTGGTGGTAGATCTTCTAGCTCATTTTGATATTTGCTTGCCAAGGGACTTCAAGGCTAAAATAAGAGGATACCTTTCTACTGATTGAATTTTTATAGATTTTAGGAAAATATATGGAGCTAAGGTAACCATAAGAACACAACCCTTGGAAAGGTTTCATATTGAACCATATGTGGAGACAAATTCAAATCAGAATTGTGTAATTAGTGAAGAAGAAGTTGTCGTGGGTGGTGAAACATCCTCTCCCATTGAAGGTATTTACAATATTTTCCTTTATGAGTATGCTACTAAAACATATGAACATGATCCCTATACATTCATATAAGAGACTAATTTAGGAGTCTATTATATGCATGAAGAAAATACTCCTATACCCTCACTCACTAATGAAGATCATGAACTTGAAGGGATATGGGAAATGTTTTTTGATGGCTTAAGAAGCAAAGTAGGTGTAGGGGCTGGTGTTATGTTAGTATCTCCATCAAATAACCAATAATACTCTTCATATATATTCCATTGTAGTTGTACTTATAATGTGGAAGAATATGATGGCCTAGTTCATGGCCTCCAATGGGTAAAGAAGAGGGGAATCAAGAATTTGAAGGTTTGTGGGGATCGTGAATTGGTCATACACTAAGTGAGAAACCAAGATACAACCAATAATCCTTTGCTTAAATTATATAATCACAGGGTATGGGATCTACTTGAATATTTTGATGCTTTCAACATACAACCTATACCAAGAAATTCAAATAAGCATGCTGATAGGTTGGCTATCATAAGAGCACACTTTGACATAGTTGATGATATAATTATATGGAAGGATCAATCTCATATCAAGGTAATTTTGAGACCTTATATTTTATATAATGAGGTGTTATTGTAATTTTTTGAAAATGATAAACACATTGCACATTTCTTACAAAATGAGCCAGAATTTTCTTCAAAAAACCAAAAGAAGTTCCACAATCAATATGAGGAACAAGTCATTCAGCTAAAGACAAACAAGATACCTAAAGGGTTGGTCACCTTGGAGAGTGTTTTAAATTAATATGATCAAAGGAGGAATGAAAGAGTGAGCATGTCCATAAAGGAAGATAAATATGAAAGAGTTAATATCTTCAATGACAAACTTCTGAAAATTGGTAAGATATGTTCTCCATTAGAAAGACAAGCCTTTATTAAATTATGTAAATATTTTCATGATATATTTGCTTAGGAATATAAGGATTTGAAAGGGTTTAATCTAATTCTAGCTCATCACACCATTGAATTATAACCTAGAGCTAAACTAGTTAGGCAAAAATAAGGGCCTATCAATCCCAAGATAGAGGAACTCATGAAGAAAGAGCTTACCAAATTGATTGAGTCTAGGATTATCTTTCCTATCAAACACTCAACATGGGTATTCAATCTTGTACCTATCTAAAAGAAGAGTGGAGAGATCAGACTTTGTGTGGATTTTAGAGACCTTAATAGGGTGTCTCGTAAGGATTATTATCCACTACCTTCCATGGAACATATTTTACAAGTTATTTCAAGTTCTCAATGTTTTTCACTTCTTGATGGCTATTTAGGTTATAACCAAATATTGGTGAATGAAGAGGATCTATTTAAGATAGATTTTACTACAAAATGGGGAACCTTTGCCTATAGGAAGATGCCCTTTGGTTTGTCTAATGGCGAAGCTACCTTTCAAAGGGAAATGGACATGGCTTTTAAAGAGTTGATCAATGAGATATTGCTTGTGTACCTTGATGATATAACCATTTTTTCAAAAGATGCTAATGATCATATGAAACATCTAAGAAAAGTGTTTGAGAAGTGTAAGGAGTATGGAGTATCTCTTAATCCAAAGCATCTTTGTTGTCCATGAAGGTAAGCTATTGGGTCATATTGTTTCAAAAGAAGGTTTGTGTATTGACCCTGAAAGGACTAAGGTCATTTTAGGCTTATATTTGCCTCTAAAAAAGAAAGGACTACAAAGATTATTGGGTAAAATAAACATTTTAATAAGGATTATTCCAAATTTTTCAACTTTGGTGAAACCTATCACAGCCATGCTCAATAAGAACCAAGTTTTTTTTAGAAAAAGGAAGGTAAGAATAGTTTTAAGGCAATCAAACAAGAAATTGCACAATTTTCTACTCTCTTAAACCCAAACTTTGCCAAATATTTCATACTCTATACCTTTGATAACCTTGATACAATCTCAACTATCCTTATGAAAAATAATGATGAATAAATAGAGCAACCGATTACAATATTTAGCTAAGGATTGGAATACTATGAGGTCAAATATACATTTGTTGAGAAACAAGTTTTAACTGTGATAAGAGGATTGAAAAAATTTAGGCACATGGTTTCAAATAATAAGATACATGTCATGGTCTCTTATCCTAGTACCAAGGAGTTTTTTTTTAGAAAATATCTCAATGAAAAGAGAGATGGGTGGATTACAAAGGTAATGGAGTATGATGTTGATATCAAGGTAACACATTTGGTGAGAGGCAAGGGGTTATGTGATCATTTAGCTTTATAACTTCAAGGGTAAAAAGAATAAGTCTTGGTTAATCAAGTTCATCCCTAATTAGCTGATCCAATACCAATTCAAAGTTAGACACAAGACATCATTGGCTTCCTCCAAAATGGTGAGTGTCCCAATGGCTTGAACAAGTCTCAAAGAAGGTATTTTAGATTGTAAACCATTCCTTATTGTCTTGTAGATGATATTATCTTCCAGAAAGATGTGAGTGGTGTGTTATTGAGGTATGTCAACAATGATCAATTTGGTATGTTATTGGAAAAGTTTCACAATGGTGTAGATGGAGCTAATTTCTCCCCTAAAACAATAGCTACAAAGATAATGAGGGTTGGCTATTATTGGCCTAGCCTTTTCAAAGATTGATATAATTAGGCTAAGATGTGTCATCAATGTGCCTTATTTTTAGGAAAATAAAATATTGCAGTCCTTTTATTGAATCCTATCTAAGTAGACTAGCCCTTCATGTAATGGGGCTTTGATTTCATTAGTATGGTCAACCCTCCATCAAGTGTTAGACACAAATGGATATTGACTGTAATTGATTACTTCACAAGGTGGGTAGAGGCTATTACATTAAAAGAGGTAGGTGAAAATGCTATCTTGGAGTTCTATGAGAGCATCATAACAAGGTTTGGAGTTCCCTACACTATAATTTCTGATAATACACTTACTTTTATGAGTGCTAAAACTTTTAATTGGGAAAATAAGATTGGAGTTTACTTGAGAACTTCATCCAACTATTACCCTCAAGGTAATGTATTGGTAGAGTTTACCAATAAGAATCTCATCAATATTATTAAGAGGACATTGGAGAATAATCAAAGGTCATGACACATCAAGTTGAAGACAACCCTATGGCTTGATAGGATTACTCCTAAGAGGTCAATTGGTAATTCTCCTTTTGTTCTTATTTATGGAAGAGAATCTAGATTATCCATATCTCAAGAACTACCTACTATAGAACCTACACATCATTTGGAAATACTTGAGAATACTCTAATGTAATTCAAGTTGATATAACTAATGTAGCTATAAGAAACAAGGGACAATGCACATAAAACTATGGAACACTACCAAGTACTCATGAAGGAGTCTTTTGACAAGAGAACACGCATAAGAGTGTTTAAAGAAGGTGACTTAGTTATGAAATGGGATGAGGATAGAGCAAAACTAGGTAGACATACAAAGTTTGATGCCTTGTGGAGTGGCCCTTATATCATTAACAAGTGTAAGCAAAGCAATTCTTTTTAGCTGACCATGATGAATAGAGAGGAGTTGCCTATCCCTATGAATGGGATACATCTAAAGATCTACTAATAGTCCTTGTGAGGTCTATGTTGTAAATAAGTAGAATATGTGTGTGTTTTTCATGCTTTGGTTTTGTTCCTGAAGTGTTCTAGTTGAACACATGTGTGTTTCTTTTGAGTTTGTCTTGTGTTTCCTAAATGCTTCATAACACAAGGGTATTTCCTTCCCTTGTTTGGTGTGTGTCTTTGATTTTGTGTGTGTGGGTTACATATATTTTTTTCCTTAATTAAAAGGTCTATTCAAGTAAATTTGAGTGCCTATACTGCATGACTCCATGCCCAATGGATAGGATGAGGCTACCAATCCTTAACATAGTCAAGCATGTTACCCCTGGGAGTTGTCAAGCATGTTGACCTAATTTGAATTTTAGTTAAATTGGGTCAACCCCTAATATTTTTTAACTCTTGAAAAAGGTTTCATGTGTCCTATGAGGTTTATTATTGTCTTATATGTCTCACTTAAACTTCCTCTATTCCTTGTTGAATCTCATCTTCCTTATACTGGCCTAGTCAACCAAAGTCAAAGTTAGTCAACCTAGGTAAAACTTAGTCAAAGGATCAATTTATCATGTAAATTTCCTAATATGTTATTTTATATGTTTAAATGTGTCTTCATGTCATAAATTGGTCACTTTCTAAGTTTCACATGCAAAAAGGGTCATTTGGCCACTTTTCTAGCTTAATTAATGACATGTACAAACTTTCCAAGACAAATATTTGCACCAAAGTGAATATAAATGTGGAAGAGGTCAGGATATATTAGGATTAGTAATATTGTAGTTAAAAAGTTATTTATATGCAAGAAATGTCAATTTTTTCTTTAAAATAGGCCCCTTTGGGCACTTATATGAACTTCTTGAGTTCACTTTCAACTAAAAACGTGGGTAGAGTGTCTCTTGACATCTCCACACCCATTTAAATTCTTGGAGTCAAGATATTTCATCAAAAATTCCATCTAAAACTTCTTTTTCTTCCTTCTTATCTTGACAAGCAAAAAAAGGTCAAATTCCAACACTTGGTGTGGTCTATACAGGTGGAGTTGGGAAGAATGGTCTTGGTGGGTGAAATATATATAATTCCACTTAAATTTAATATAAATAAGTTTTATATTTGTGGTTCATCATTTATGAATAATTGCTAACACTCTAGGTAGATTTTTATGCATTTACAACCATGAGGGGTCTCCTTTTAAGCCAGTTTCTGATTCTTGTGTTTATTTTTGATGGGTTTGATGTTTTAAAATGATTTTAATGACTCATAAATAGATTATTAATTACCATTATATCATAGAGATCATCAAATGATAAGGAATCCTCTTATAGGCTTGGATAGTTCACAAACTATCAACTTCAAGCACTTGCAAGCATCTTGAGGGAGTGTTTTCCACATTAGAATGAGAACATGAAGTTTTTATTAGAGTTTTTAATACATTAAGATGAATTTATAAATACTAGATCAAGTTTTGAGCCTTTTATAGGTCAAAATAACACCCAAAAGGTTGAGTTTCTCCTCACTATTAACCTTTGACAGTTAGCATATATATTTGCAAACATCTTCTACATTAGAAATTTGGTATTGAAGTAGGGTCCCATATGTGTTTTGATGGAGAACATATTAAAATTTGACCAATTATCTTGAATTTTCCTTGAAATATTTTCTTGACATAGTCATATTAACTCAATACCCTCCCTATGTAGAGCATGCCAATGCACACCTACAAGTGGCTAAGCAAGACACCTACAGGTGGCTAAGCAAGACACCTATAGGAGATTGTACAAAGGAATGAGATAGATTTAAATTTGAAATATATTAGTATGAAAATAAGGTCTTGGAAATGTATATTAGGGTAATAAGATAACAAGGTAAGATGGCAAATCATGTGAAGAAGGTAAGGACTATTTTAGGACTGTCTGTCCTAAAACTACTAAACAAAGCACCCCTTGATTTTTGAAAGCATCATGTGAGATGAAAAAAGGAGATTTAAATGCCCTTAAAATGTTTAGGTTTGTTTTCCATAGTATGGACAAGTAATTCACAAATTTTTAGGAGTAAAGGATAAAGGGAGAGATGTTTTTAAAGGTTTAAAGTTGTCCAAAAAACCACTAAAACTTGACAAAGATACCTATAGGATTTTGAAGGAAGGTTCACCTTGAAACTCATATTAAGAGTCATATATTATGAAAAATGATGGGGAAAATTTTCAAAATTTTCAAAGTAAACTCTTGATTATTTATGTCATGAGAGAGGATGTTCTTGGATGTAATGACCTTCTAGGCCCACACCTTGTCTGTACACATGGAAAATTGTACACTTATAGCAGGGTCATAAGGCATAAAGTCAAAAAAGCATGTTCAAGAACTACCTTTATTTTTTAAGGTGAATTAATTTAAATTATTTAAAACCTTATGCATCTTGAGAAAATAAACCCAACCCTCAAAGAAGTATTAGGAATCTTAGGTGCACCTACAGCCTCTGTATGAACGGAGACAGGGGTCAAACAAGGAAGTCACGGGATAGAAATAGATTATGATGGTTTTAAGAATATAAGATGGATTAAAATTATTCAATCAGTTTTATAACTTGTAATAGGATATTATGAATGATTTATATACCATACTACCCTAATCAAATGTACAAAGTAACCTACAACTAAGCTAAAGAGAATGTGGAAAGCAGTGAGCAGTGTGAAGCCTTGAAAGTGATAATATGACTTAAGAAACAAGGTAATGGGATTTATTTAACCATGAATTTTTTTTTAATAGGGATATTTAATAGTTTTAACACCTTTATAGGATCCTTAAATAAATACATCTATAAGAAAGCATCTTAGTCCTCTGTTGCAGTCCAGGCATGTTTAGCTTGGAAGGAACAAGATAGGATTTTGACTACTTGGGAAGGGAAGGTTTAAAATATTTTAATATGATTAAATATCATAAAATTAATTTAATTATATTTCCAATACACTCTCAATATACCCAAATCCCTTTTTATCTTAGCAAAATGGACTCAGTCCGTATAGACAGGTTATGAAACCCTTGGCTCAAGGGGTAAACATAAAGGTTTCACTAAAAAGAAAGGTTTTGGGTGGTTTATAAAGTTAAATAAGAATGAAATAAGGGTGGAGAACATGTATAAAATATTATAATAATGAATTTGGTTTTTAAATATCATCCATGAGGAGGTTTGAGTGAAAATAGTAAAAAATAGGGGTTTTGATCCCTTTTTGGTGAAGATTGAGACGGTTTGACACCCTAACCATGGAATTAGACAAAAAAATCTAGAAAATATTGTAATAATGACCTTTTAAAGACTAAAAAATACTAACTTTTAACAAAAAAAATAGGGAAATATGCCTTTGTTATCTCAAAGGTAAGGTGTTTTTTTCATGCACAAGAATGGTAGTTTTGGGTAAAAGTGATAAATAGTGAACCAAAGTTTAGTTTTATCAGTAAATAAGGTTTGTATAGCTGGGGGACACATGGAGAAACATGAAAAACAAATCTATAATGTTGGAATGAAAACAAGGTGGTCTAGAAAATAAGGTCTGCAGGTAGACCTAATGATGAAACATGCAAATCTAGTTCCAAATGCAAGGTCATTTCAAATTTTAACCCTTGACAAGCATTCTAATGTTTTGAATAATGAATATGGGGGTGAAAATTATGTGTTAAAGCTATATTATTTCATGTTAAGTGTCAATAATATTAATTTGGTTCAAAGGTGTAGGTAGACCCATTGGCAAGGTATGGACATAGTTTCAAAGAGGTAGTCATTTTCATTCTTAGATCTTGGTGAGAAATTATAATGATTTAAATAGGTCAATGGGGATAAAATAGAGGTGTATGATATTTATATGGTATAAAAAATAACAAAAGACCATTTTTGGGCTTGAGACACACAAACCCTCACAAAATACATGAAAATGACTTGAATGGTCATCTTGGAATGCTCATATCTTTCATGAGCCTTTGCATTGGACCTTGAGATGTTTATGGAAGTTAGAGAGGGTCCCTGAGGATCCCTCAGTGGAATTTTGAGATAATTTTAATGTTTATCCTTTATGAAAAAAGGATAAGAGTCCAAGTGACCTCAAAACCCTTGAAAACACTATTTTGTGACCTGATGGAAGAAATGAGGTTCACAGTGAATCCAAATGAATGAATTTGACCATGAGTGTAAAAGAGAAATTATTGAAAACTTCATGAGGATTAGAGATATGGAGATATATTATACATAATCCATATATGTCAATCATAAAATAGGTTTATTTGAAAGTTTATTGTGATTTGTAGGTCTTGAAGATGATCATGGGATACCAATAACTTGGGAGGATAGCTTGGGACTTGAAACAACTACCTATGCTATTTGTAGAGCTTTAAAATGTTCTCAAGAGCCCTACTAGGCCTCTCACTTTAGCCAGTCTCCAAAGTGACATAGTTAAAAGCATTGTAACCTAGATTTAGAGACCTTTTAAGGTATGTATGATAGTGCCAAGTATATGAAGTGTCCTACAATGTGTCATGAGACCCCTGGTATGGATTAGTTAGGGAAGATAAGAAGATGCTAGTGTCAATTATCAAGAAAAGCCTATTAGAGAGTGATCATGGTTATAGATGATTATTAGGCTTGTGTAAGAGAATATCCATGACTAAGAAAACTTCCAATGTAGGTGGAGGCCTCTTTGTAACTCCCTCTCCTCAACACACATGAGACACTTGTCCCTAATTTGCTTTGGAATGCTCAAGAAAGCCCATGATGAAGGAAATTTCTAAGAGAAAATGATTGAGAAGATGCTATGCCACATTTAGAGAAGAGGCTTATTTGGGATGTGATCATGTGTAAATCAATTTCATAACTCCTTTTCCACCTCAATTCTATGCATTTTAATTGATTTTCATCTTTGGACACTTGTCCTTGTGTCTCTTGAACTTCTCTTTTCTCTCTCTTCTTCCAAGTTCTATAAATGTGAGCCATTTTAGCCATTGTAAAAACACCATTGCTTTGTCTTTGAACATTGAATACAAGTTTAATTATGAGTTGTGAACATTTTATCTAAGTGTGTGAGTGATGAATAGTGGAGCCAAGTGATAATACCATCCTTACTCCCTTATCCTTCATGTTTAAGCAAGAGTTGTGATTTTAACAGGTCATGTGAAGTGTATTGATTATACTAGGATTTTTTTAAAGTAGGTAATTGTCTCTATGGTGCATAATATACCCATAGATTAGTTATCTTATTGATTGTCCCATGTATTCTACCTTCACATTGAATTAATTATTTTAAAATCCTTCAATGCCTAGAATTGGTCTCAAAATGCTTGGTTGCTTAGTAGGAGTTTGATAGTCTGTGGGATATGTCTTGGTGGATCACCTCTTTAGTGTAGTTTCCATTTTATGAAAAACTTCTAACTCTTTTCATGAACAAGCATTAAATTAGGTGATAGGAATTTAAATAAGAATTTAGGGAGATAACCCTCATAAACTAGAGATTCATCTCTCTTACAAGTTCCCCACAACTTGAGAGATGATTCAATGTTTCATCAAATTGTAGGAGCTAAATAGAGTGTCCTAGGGTGCATAATTTGATGCCAACAGTGACTTTCATACTTTTTACTCAATGGCCATAATCTAAATCCTTGAGACATCTTATAGGTCCATACTTGAATAAAAAGATATAGTTGATTAGAGGTTTGGTGACCTAAGAAACCTATCAATAAGGTTAAGAGCATAAAGAAATAACAATAAAGAATTATATAGTGGCAAGGTTGATCTCAATCAAGTGTGATAGCAAAGGAATGATATGCTTAAATGTAAACAAAGTGTACCTATAGGCTCATATAGAGGGATATAAAAGTCCTATTTTAAGTTTAAAATAGATGAATGGATTTATAGTATGTTATTCAAGGGTTTCATGCATAAAAGGGTGTTTCATGATCTAATCAAAATGACTATGCTCCAATAAAATTCAAGGCATCACACCTATAGGCATAGGCAAAGGCTACAATCACCAAAAAGAGCCTATGATTAGCCCCTATAGAACCTATAGTTGTAGGTAATCATGAGCATAAGAAGAGACTTGGGGTTGTTTTCTCATAAGGGAAACATGATTAAAAAGGGTTTATTGAAGAATTTAAGAAAGCATAATGTAGGTATCAATAGATGAAGTTTCATCCTCATCTTCAAGTTGTACATTGTTCATACAAGCCTGTAGAGGTTTCCTACAATCAAATACTTAATAAAAGGTCAGTGATCATGAGGAGATGATTGGTTTTGGAAGAATATAGTCATTTCAATGGCTAGATAAATATTTAAAATGATATTATTAGTTACATGAGGATAAGTAAGGGTTTTAAAATTACATTATATAGTCAAAGAAGGAAAAAGATACCTACAACCAAATGCCCTAGATGTCAAGATACTGAGCTATTCTAAAGAGGTTTCTAGAGGAGATTTGACCTCCTTAGGGTTTGTTGAAGCTTACAAAGAGGAATAATAGAAAAAAGATCCTTATAAACCCATTTATACCTATCACCAATTTCTCTAAGGTCTCAAGCATGGTTACAATCTGTACACATCTATGAGTATAAAAAACATAATTAGGCACCGAATATAAAGTCTGTAATCAAAAGAAGTAGGTGATAATAATATTGGTTATGCTCAAATAAATGTTTCAAGAGGACAAAGGTTATAAGTCATCAAGTATATTTTGAGGGGAGCTCTAACAAATCTACAATAATGCATAAGACACAATCACACCTCCAAACTAATAGACAACATGCCTAGATTCAAGTTTCTAGAGTTTTCGAGAGCAAAGGCCTAGAGTGAGGTTTCATTTAAAGAGGATGATATATAATTAAGGTGATATTTTTTACTCATATCAATATACAATCTCCAAAACATGCATAATCTCAGTCAACGTTACGTCAAATAGTGACCTACAACCAAATAAATGGCATCTATCTTCTCATAAATGTTTTAGACCCTAAGGTAATGGAGCTAATGACCATTAATTCAAGTCAAGTGAGGTATATGATGTGATATAAGTATATAAATAGTCAATGTACACCTTCAAACATTGTATCCAATTCATACATAGTACTATCAGTCCTTGAAGGTACTATACATGCCTATTGTATAAATTTTAGCTATGTAAGCCTAGTAATCACCTTTTTGAAGAACAAGAGTCTAAAGGAAAAGAAGATAAGAGGTTTAAAATTTGATATAAATAATTAAATAATCAAGTCATTTTAAATGACTACAAACAAATCTTATGCTTCAAAGACACCCCTTAGAGTAAGATGGCATACAGTCAAATAGGCTTCTTAAAGAAGATGGGGTCTTGAAAGAGATAACAATTGAGGATTGGAATGATGATGAAACATTAGTGGCCTATTAAAACCTATTTATCATGTTTTAAGCCCAATATAATGACAAAAAATGAAAACACAACCTTCTAACATGAAAATACAGTTAAGTATGCACACAATCCATGAAAAAGGTTCATTTTTGAAGCAAATTTAAAGATTATGGCATATACATGTGGATTTTTGACTTGAAATTTTTTAAATAGAATAATAATTAGTTTATTAATCATAAATAAAATTTTCAAGTCCATTTGAAAATTGAAAGTGCTCTCTATTTTGTCACAATTATCAACATGTCTATTTGAGTCACCATTGGAGAAGGCAGTGTTTTGAGGTGCCATAGAGGTTGATAATCCAAGGTGAGAGTTTTTAAATACTGTAATGATTTTTTAAAATCATAATAAGACCTTTAAATATTTTAAAAACTCCAAAATACATACAAACCATACTCATACAAGTTTTTTCAAGCAAGCAAACATATACGCCAAAAAGGAATTTTTGAATTTTCAAGAAAGAAGATAATTTTAGAGTGTTTTGATATAATTTTTAATACCAAATAATAATTTTTTAAGGAATTTATAAGTAGGGGAAGAGTCATTTTCATCCAAGTGAAGAATTTTAATTTCTATAATTCTAGACACCCTTCTAAGCCACCTGTTCAGATGCTCATATCTTTCACCACATGAGGAGTTTGACAAAATGATATTAGCATTATTTTAATAATAATATTAAATTATAATTAATGAAAAATTTGTGTTATTTTATGGGATGTGATTTATGAACAATTTCTAAGAACATAGGCAACCCAGAATGCAAGTAAAACCCTACAATCAATTTTCCTCCACGTGATAACTTTGCATATATTTTGCATGGGAAACCAATATTTTTAGGGGTGTTATGGGGGTAAATTTAATATTAAAAAATGGAAATAATTTTGTATTTGGATGTTTGTATTTTATGAATCATCATTTGGAATATTCAGCCTCAAAACCCTCCCAAACCCTCAAAAAACCAATTTTTCAAAAAGTTGATTTTATTGATATAAAATCACCATGGATAAAACTTAAAACTCTTGAATCATAAATTAAACTTAGATATTATTATATAAATTCTAAATTGATGTATGGATCTATACAGACTAGGACAAAAATTAGGTTTTTTGGAGAAAAATGCATGTAAAATGAGGTACAAGGCAGTTTACATGAAAAAAATCATGGAGATGGAACCCTAAGAATTTTTATTCATCATAAAATATTTATTTGGTCAAAAATATTTCTGTAAGTTCCCCTACCAGCTCAATAAAAATGGCTAGTTTGTGGAAAAATGGGGCAAAATGGACTTGGTCAACCTTGTTGACTAAATGGTGAGAGTTTTCTCATCAAAATCACCTATCTCATGATGGTATGATTTGATTTAAGTATAATTTCATATTTTTTTGAGGTTTTTTTTTTTTTTTCAAGTTTCATGGAGTCCAAGGGCACAGATAGGCTATTAGGCCTAATTAGCCTAATAGGCTTAATTGGTCAAATAATCAAGTTTGAATTTGGTGTTGAGATGGATATAAAATGAGTCTACATGGAGTTTCCACATTTCATATCTACTCTTCACATGTATATCATCATGAAATTCATACTTTAAGGTTTATTTTCATGTAATCAAGGATCAAATAGGGAATTAACTAGTCTTAAGGGCTCATAACTCCAAGTTGATAAATCATGACTAGTTGACTATCTTCATGCATATTCCTTTGTTATCATAAAAAAAGGGAAATTAAAACACTTCAAGATCAGTTTAAAGTGGATTTAATACCAAAGGTTGGCATATATTTTATGCATGAGAGAGATTTGACTTATCAAATGGGCCCACCACTTTTCCAACGCCAAAGGGAGATTCATGCAAGATTTTTCAAGATGCAGACAAATCTAAAAGACTTTTAATGAGTATTGTAAATGAAATGGACTTGAATTGAGTTGGATTTGACATCCTATCCTCATTTTTACACCAATCTCTTGGATATTTCTTCTATTTTCTATATATGTTGGATTTTAAAACCATTTTTAGAATCCATCCCTCTTTTGGTAAAATTAGACTCTGCCAAGATTGAGTTTCTTAACTTTTTTAGATGAATAAAATGACTATTTCAAATTTCATTACTCTGGTATAGTGTGTATTATTAGTTTGATTTGAATATGTGGTAGAGATTTCTCTCTTGTCATGTCTTGATCTCAGCTAGTTACTAGCTTGTCATATTATTCAAGTCATGTTTCAATGTTTAATCTCATTTGGCCAAAATAATAGTGGATATAAGTGGCTAATTAGTGCCATGAATTAGGCCTATTCCATCATTTACCTAAGGCTTTGATCAACTAATAAAACCTCTACATGAAATACTAATGTATAGGAGTCATTTAAAGTTATATATTTAGTCATTTCTTGTGTTATCAATGTTTTAGAAGCTCAAATAGAGTGGATGAACCAACAATATAGGTGTATCACCAATAATAAAGTAGGATTTCCCTTTCAATTTTCTTCTTACCCTTTTCATCCCAATAACCAGTAGTTTAGTAATCAATGTAGAGTGATACATCATAGGAGATATAATCACAAAAATCTAGAGGTATGATTTGAGTTCAGGTGTCCCACACCTTATATCATTCCAATGTTAGTGTTGGTGTGAAGGAGTTTCAGAGCAAAATCTATCAAGCTTTCAAGCAGGGTGCTATCTGGATTGTTAATAGGTGGTTGGACCTAAATGGTGTCATGGTGATTAGATCATGTTGCATAAGACCTATTTAATTTTTGTATGAAAATTTTATGTCATGTATAGAGGTGTAGAGTGTTCTAAGGGTTCATACGGTAATGTGTCCTAAAGTAAGCCTAATGAAATTAGGTCTCCATGAGACCTAAAGAAGGATTTGGTCTATTTTGAGTTAAGGCCAACCAAATTTAGTGATTTATTCCTACTTTTAATGTGTCCTAAGGACTATAATGTAGCCAATATAGGTGGGAAAGTGTCTGTGGATGACCAAGAGGTGTATGAGTAAGATGCTTGTATAAGAACAAGGATTTTCTAGGCCAAATTATCTAGTGAGAGGATTTGAATATAGGAGTGAATGAGATATAAGATAATTGAGTGGAAAGAGGTCTTATATACCATAATAATATATTAGATAAACTATCATGAAGATATAATAGGAGTTATGTGTATGAATATCAAGGTCATACAACCTAATCAGTCTTGAAGAGACCTAATTGAGCAAAGAGGCCTAGAAGATAGTTTGAAAGGGATAAGAGTGTGAAGAGATAAAGAAGGTGATCATCATCTATTGTGTGAGAAATAAGATGTTATGAATGTGATAAAAAGTAATTAGGTATTTGAGTTTGTGTTGATTCATCCAGAGGGTTGGTGCATCCTTGCAAGTGGGTGCTTGTTAAAGCCTAGTCAAATGGGTGCTTCACTAGTTAGGGTTGGTGCTCCATGTGGAATTGGTGCTTCACTAAAGTTTATTTTTGTATTACAAGAATTTATTCCATATGTAGATATTAGTGGGTTTTATTCTCTTTAAGTGTTTCTAACATATGTTATGTGTTCTTATATTTCATGTTCATATGTATGGTTGCTTCTGATTTGATTGATCTATATGTTTATATGAATGGATCATGAATATTAAATGGAATTGAATGAAGATTTTGATGATTTATTTACCCCAATATTATTCATTGTGCTTCCAATAATTGGTATCATATCTTGGTCCTTTAAAGCAGGCCTAACAACTTGGAGGTGATCTTAAGAAGCACAATATGTCTAGTGATCAATAAGACAACATGTATGATGAATAAGTCTACTATGATAGTGAAAAAGGAGAAGATTAAGTAGACTTTGAAGCTGAGCTCATAAGTGCCCTAGATGATTTGAAGTATCAAAAGAAGAAGAAGCATGAGTTGAGATCTATGGTCAAGGATCTTAAGGAATAAATTTATACCTTGAAGAGTGACTAGGTCAAAGAATCCAAAAGGGATGATAAGATCATCAAGGATCTCAAGAATTAGTTATATGGTGTCAATACAAATTTTAGATCAAAATAAGTTTTATATGTTTAGTTGAAGATAGAGCTAGCTTTTTTGAAGGTTGAACATGAGTAGATCATAGACAAGATGAGCAAGTTTTAGAAAGAGCATGAGAAGCCAAAATAATTTAAGAGCACTAACATGAAATTCAACATGAGGAGACCAATCAGGAAGCCCAATGCAATGAGGTATTCCAATTATTTCAATGGTTTTTGTTTTATTTGTCATATCTTTGGCCATAGATCAAGCAACTATAGAAAGGTCTCAAGGGATGAGTTATCATTAGACCATGGAAGAAGGAGTGATCAGTTAAGAGGACTTAATAAGGTATATGGATTTTATAGAGTGCATGATAAGGGTCAAATATTGGTGTGAAATCCAAAAAAATTTAGGACTGATCATATTGAGCCCAAGAGTCAAGATGGATTATTTTTTAAAGAGGAACATAAGGATAAAAAAGATTTTATTCTAGCTCTGCTACCTTTCACATTCAAGATGAAGGCATGAAATGGTATGTAGATAATGGTTTCTCAATCTACATGACATGAGACAAAAACAAGTTCATCTCATTGAAGAATAATACTGCATGAACAATAAGATTTGGAGACAACATAACTACCAATATAGTTGGCAAGGGTGTCTTGAGTTTGGATAATTGGAAGACCAAGATAAAAATGTTTTTTATGTGGAAGGTTTGAAACATAACTTAATTAGTGTTAACAAATGTGCAGCCAAGGAAAAACACTAACCTTTCATGATATAGGGTGTGAGATAAGAAGATCCAAATTATGAAGGCTAATTGCCAATGCTAAGAGGACTAAGAAAAAACTATATGTCTTGAATGAGATCAATAAGAGATTATTTATGCATAATATGGATGAAATTTGGCTATGGAACAGAAGGTTAGGTCACCTAAACTTTGAAAATATGATCAATATTAATACTAAAAAGTCTATGAAGAACATAACTAAGAACACCAAACCTACAAACATACTTTTCAAGGCATGTCAACATGGTAAACAAACTAAAATAAGGTTCAAGTCCAAGGATTACTCTACTACAATGCCCTTAGAATTAATACACATTGATCTCTATGGGCCTACAAAAATTTAGAGCACTCATGAAGATATCTACTTTATGTTACTCATAGATGACTACACAAGAATGACTTGGGTAGCATTTTTGAAAGAAAAATTAGAATCTCTTTATAATTTCAAGACATTAAAGGCCCTTGTTGAAAATGAGAAGATTGGAAAGATTAAGTGTCTAATATATAATAGAGAAGGATAATTTTTGTCTATTGAGTTTGATGAATTTTGTGAGGTCCATGGGATAAGAAGATAGTATTAGCATGTAAGACACCTCAGTATAATGGGGTAGTGGAAAAAGAGAATATGACAGTCTAAGAGATGGAAATAACTATGCTAAATGAGTCTAGATTATCTAATGGGTACTGAAGAGAGCTAGGGATTAATGCATTCTACATCTTTAATAGAGGATAGATAAGGACTAATGGCAACAAGACCCCTTATGAACTGTGGAAAGGCATACTTGCTAATGTAGAAAACTTTAGAGTGTTTAGAAGTAAATTTTGCATCAAAAGAGATGAGGAAGACTTAGGTAAGTTTGATTCTAGGTCTGATGAAGGTATATTCTTTGGGTATTCATCAATAATATTAGATTATAGATGTGATAACAAGAGGTTGCAAAAGGTAGTGTAAAACATCAATGTGAAGACTAAAGAAACAAGGAAATCACTCTCATAGTCAAGGGATATATCAAAGAATCTAGAATTCAAGAATGAAAAGGAAATAATAGAGGTTAATTAGGAAGAATAATAAGTTAAGGAGAGACAAGTCTCAAAAGTGCCCTCAAGATAGATTCAAAGAGATCATCCTGAATCTCAAATCATTGGCAATAAGGATGTAGGTATGTAAATAAGGAGAAGACTGGTAAGTAACCTAAATAAATATAATGTTGATCTATTGTCTAATATTGAACCTAATAACCTTATATAAGAAATTAAAGACAAATTTTGGATAGGTTCTATGAATGAGGAGTTAGACCAAATAGATAAGAATGATACTTGGGAACTAGTTCTTAGACCTAAAGATACAAATGTCATTGACACAAAATGGGTGTTTAGAAATAAGTTGAATGAATATGGATAAGTCACTAGGAACAAGGATATATTGGTATGCAAGGGATAATCACAAGTTGAAGGGGTAGACTTTGAGGATACCTATGCACCATTATCAAGATTAGAGGTCATCAGATTATTTCTAGCATATGTATGATTCAAAGGGTTTAAGGTATACTATATGGATGTCAAATCTACCTTTTTAAATTGGAATTTGGAAGAGGAGTTGTACATAGAGAAACATGAGGGGTTCACACTATTAGGTGACAAGGACTATGTTTGTAGGTTGAAAAGGATATTTATGGTCTAAAGCAATCTCCTAGAGCTTGGTATGCTAGGTTGGACATGTATCTATTGGATCAAGGATTCAAAAGAGGAGTTATAGATATTAATTTGTACATAAAGACAAAATATGACCATTAGTTGATAATAGTTATTTATGTGGATTACGTCATCTTTGGTGGAAATAATGAGAACATGACCAAGGCCTTTGCAGAGGTGATAAAGAAGAGTTTGAGATGTCCATGCTGGAAGAACTATCATTATTTCTTAGGTTTCAAATCACTCAATCTAAAAAAGGTATATTCATTTCACAAGTACATAAGAGATATGTTAAAGAAGTTAGAGATAGAATATTTCAAGGCAGTTAGTACACCTATGATCATAGGGTGTAAGTTGATTAAAGAAGATGAGTCTCTAAAGGTCAATTAGACATCATATATGTTAATGATTAGAATTTTTCTATACACCACTACCCTTAGACATAACATCATGTAAGTAGTAGGTCTTATGGGAAGGTTTAAATCATATCCAAAGGAAAATCATCTATAATTAGTCAAAAGGATACTCAGGTATCTCAAGGGGACTATGGAATTTGGGTTGTGGTATCTAAGAAGCAAAGAGTTCAATTTGACAGCCGATACAAATGTAGACTAGGCAAGAAGTCTAGATGATAGGAAGAGTATATATGGAGGAGATTTATTCTTATGTGGGTGCCCAATTTTATGGATAAACAAAAAATAATCATCAATAACATTATCCACTTGTGATGTTGAATACATTGTAGTAGCTTCATGTTTCTCTCAAGTCATATGGATGAGACAGACCTTAAAAGAATAAAAGGTGGAGTATGATGGTCCTAGCCCTATCTGTTGTGATAATATAAGTGTTATAATCATATAAAATAACCCCATCATGCACTCAAAGACTAAACACATTCTCATTAGGTATAATTTTTTAAGAGAGCAGGTAATTGAACAAAGTATCAGACTTGAATAGGTTTCTACATAGGACTAGATTGTATACATTTTGATCAAACCACTTATAAAGGCAGAATTTGAATACCTAAGATAGGAATTGGGTATAATTATTACCCCTAGTAGTCATTAAGGAAGCTAAGTACTTAAGTGGAGCTAATCAGGTGGTTCATTAGCTCCAAGAGTAGGTGAGCAGTTATAATAAGGTATGCATGGAGATAGGGGGAACATGTTTGTATTATGACTCATAAACTCATAGTCCTATGTGTTGAGTGTATTGTTTTTAGGAGTGTGATCCAAGAATTCATATACATAACTTTATCATTTATGCCAAGGGGGATAAATTTCATAATGAGGGAGAAGTTTCTTGTTGAGAGAATTTTTTGAGAGTGGTTTCCGTCAATGACAAAGGGGGAGATTGTTGAACATTGCCATTGATGTCAAATGTGTATCTTGTATGAGGTTGATGTCATTAAAAGAGTGCACCTAGTTGGAAATGTGTTGATGTGTAAGGGGCATTGATGTATTATTTTCATTGAAGGATGTTGTCATGAAAGAGAATTTGAAGGCAACTAAATGTCTTATGGTTTCATATTGGTAAAAGTATTTGAGTAGCCTGATCCTAGTCATGACATGAAGAGAACTTATATGAAGGTATGATCATGGTGGATTGGTGAGATGAGTGAACATAGGCATGAGTGGGTGTCTAATTATGTGATTGAGGTGGAGAGTGCATGAAAAGAGGCATGAAGGTCAATTTTAAGGCCTAATATGTTTTTCAAGTCAAGGTCTAGAGAGAAAAGAGAGAGAGTGTAGCCTAATGAAAGGTCATGATCATATTTCAAGGTGTTTAATCTCATTTAAGCATTATAAAAGTTTATTTATGTTATTTCAATATTTTTCATGCATTTTAAACTCATATTTTGAAGGATAAGGCATGAAAAGTTGTTTGGAGGTCTCTTGAGTGCTCAAAATGAAGGGTTATTAACATGAGAAGGATTATATTGTGATAATTAGCTAAAAAGGCCTTTGCATGGGAACCTAAGTAGATCATTGTAAATGGGGAAGGGTCCTAGATTAAAATTCTATAAATTATTTTTTGGATTTAGGGGCTATGCTTTATGAATGATCATTAAAAGTGGAAATTGGTTTAAACCCTCTTAGAACCATAATAAATACCTGATATTGAATATGTTGCCCAAAGTGTTTAGGATGGATTTAATTTATAAATTAAGATATTAAATCTTATATTTAACTCTCCCAAGTACCTCCAAGTGGTTTTTGTTAGAGATAGGAGAGAGAAAATGTTGAGTTATAGGTTTGTTTCTAAAGAAGTTGATATAGAAGTCAAAAGTTGCATTGGACATAATAATAAAATGTATGGATGAATAAGGTAGAGTCTCATGTTTTATGGAAATGATTTTTTTTAATAGGTTCCACCCTTAAATTATGCTAAACTAGTCATCCAAGTTAGCTAATTGCTAACATACCTAATGGTGTAAATAGTGAAAAACCTAGGCAATAGTGAGAAGATGAATTGGAATGTGTTGTCATGATATAATGATGAAACCAAGTACATAGAGATGTTATTAAGTAATTTTAATACATTTTAATGTTTGGTATATGTTTTTGAGGTTAGTGAATATGGTAAAAATGTTGTTCACAAGTTGACATGTCTGGTTCAAATAAGATAGTGAGATATAAGGTCATGATATTAGTCTAAAAGACTAATATTTTACATTAGACCATATGATATTTTTATCTAAGAATGGTATAATTATATCATAGGATCATATACATGAATCATAATTCATTTAAAATATCCATGCAAGTGTTGGAGATCTAAGTCACCATGACTATGTTTTGAGATAATCTGGTAGTTATGAGTGAGTGAATTGCATATCTATTCTTGAAGCCTTATCTTATGAATGGAAGTGTATAATGCATATGGTGATATTTTTGAGATCATTTAGGTTTTGGATAAGTTATTTATTTTCTTGGTTTTTTGGATAAATTATGTGTAATATTTAGTTGTTTAAGATAGACATTTTTGTGTGTTCAAAGGCCTAATATGAACAATGCTAGTGGAGTGTTTCAAGTGGTGGTTGGACCTAAAAAGTGTCATGGTGTTTGGGGGATGTTGGATAAGACATATTTGATTTTTGCATGAAATTTTTTTTCTTTGTATAGAGGTGTAGAGTGTTCTAATGGGTAATAAGGTAACGTGTCCTAAAGCAGGCCTAATGGAATTAGGTCTCCATGAGACCTAAAGAAGGATTTAGTCTATTTAAATTTATGGTTGACATAATTTAATGATTTATTATTAATTATAAAATTTTATAAGGATTATTATGTGTAAAATATAAGTGGTCAAGTGTGTGTGTTTTACCAATAGGTGTATGAGCAAGATGCTTGTATAAGAACAAGGCTTTTTTAGGCCTTATTAGCTAGTGAGAGGATTTAAATATAGGAGTGAATGAGATAGAATATTCTTGAGTGGAAAGAGTTATTATAGGCAATAATAAAAGAGTATATAATTTTAATGAATATCTAATAGGAGTTATGTGTATGAAGATCAAGGTCATATCACATAATCAGTCTTGAAGAAACCTAGTTGAGCGAAGAGGCCTAGAAGGCAATTTGAGAGGGATAAGAGTGTGAAGAGCTAAATAAGGTGATCATAATCTATTATGTTAGAAATAAGGTATTTTAAAGGTGATCAAAATCCATTTGATGGATGATTTGGTATTGATTCATCCAGGGGGTTGGTGCATCTTTGAAAGTGGGTGCTTGTTAAAGCCTAGTCAAATGTGTGCTTGCTAGTTGGGGTTGGTTATACATGTGGAGTTGATGATTCACAAAATTTTGTTTTTGTCTCAAAGGATTATATCCCATATGAAGATATCAGTGGGTTTTATTCCCCTAGAGGGTTTCTCACATATGTAATGTGTTTTTGTATTTTGATGTAGAGACCTCTTTCATTCTCTACTGCAATCACTAACTCATACCAAAAAACTTCTAAATATCTCTTGTATATCAACTCCTCTCTAGATTTGACATAAATTTCTTATATGATCCAATAACAAGGCTTCTTAGAGTTATTTATATCTCTTTTGAAATCTTCCATACACCTCTCACTTGGTTCATACATCTCATCCCATTCTATCTCTTACAAACCTCTCTTGACTGTCTTCTCTTTGAGGTTATGTTTCACTATATTTTTTGTTATTTTCTTTTTATTTTAGAAAACAAGTAAAACTCAAAAGAAAGGGAAAGGTATAGAAGAACATGGATTTAGTTGTATGCTCTATAATCTAGATGATTGTGAAGAAATTTTGTTTGTATTGAGAGGATGACCTGTAATAAGAAAGAAGCTAGAAATAAATTAATAAGTAGGATAGGAGGGTGGATTTCCTAGCAAATGATAGATGCAAGAAGTACAAGACTTCACTAGAATGCTATCAATCCACTCTTTAAACAAGTTAAGTTTTGAAAATGATAATAGAAAGTACTCAATCACAATGAAATAAATTATTTTCAAGAGAAAATGAGTGATTTTATCAAAATGGCATTAACTTATTAAAAAATAATGCTAAAATGCTAAAACCTAATTCAAAAAATTATTTAGGACTCTGTGTTGTGACAGAAGTCAAAAAACCAAATTTTGGGTAAGGGGTCAATTTAGCTTGTTATTTTTGAGAAAAAATTACATAGATATCGATGCCGATCATTATGCAATTGATACTAGTTAAGGGTAACTGATGCTAGTTAAGGGATGACCAATGTTGGTCAGGGGTGACTGATGTTGGTCACTATAGGTTTGTCACAGTTCTAATTTTTGATAGAATGGACATTGGGCTAGTTGTAGAATGAATTTTATGGGTTGTTTAGAATTAGATGATGGTTTTAGAGATAAGAGGGAGCCTCAAAGATATCAAACTCAAGGATTTGACACTCAAATGGTGGGGAATGTTTAATGGGTGTTTTATGGAAGAGGGAGTGTTTGGAGTTGTAGAACTCCAACATAAGAGAGGATATGAGAAGAGATTGTAAGTGGGTGTAATCATTAAACTATTGAAACTAAATAACTAAACTTAGAACAAGTGTAAGATACTTATTTTTTGTTGGATTTATTGGCTTGAATGAAGTCTTGAAGTTGAGTGTGAGCCACTTAAGAGCTTGGAACAAAATGCATAGAGTGACGGTACTTAAATCCTTAGTATTGAGGTGTTGAAGAACTTTTTGATCTCTGGGATGGTTCTTTGGTTTATTGAGAAGCTCAAATTCACATGAGAGTTCTCATTATTGCTCAAAAATTTCAACCTCCTAAGCAAGGGTCTTGGGGCTACCTTAATTAACCAACATCGGTCTTGGTCAACCAGCATCGATCGATGTTGGTCAAGGTGGATATAATAAAAGTTACCTAAAATAGCCATTTATACTTAAGTTTGGCCATTAAGACCATTAAAATTGGTCTAAACTTATTTAAGGCAACATGGGCATATAAGAATAAGTGGTTTAGGAAGTTAAGGCATTAAATGCCAAGGTGGGAAATAGTCTTAAGGCTAGGTGTCACTCAATTAGCCATGGGTTTAGTTAGGGTGAGGTGTAAATATGATTAATTAGTTTAATTAACTAATTAAGTTAGATAAATGGGGTAAATGGGTGTTTTTAAGGGTTTTTAATAAATATCATAACCTAAGGGGGTAAGGGGTATTTTATGACAACTAGAACTATTTAGTGTAGTTTTCTAGTGTCTATGTTTTGCCCTTAATTATTTCATAGGTTGCATCAATAAGCTACAACACAAAAATGAATGATGCAGTGAAAATTTGGATGACCCAAGTATGAGAGGAGGTGTTCCCCCTCAAACCAGGAAGCAATGAGGTGAAAATTAAGTCAGGTGTAGGTTTGAAAAGTGGGTAAGTGAGTGGAAAAGTGGTTAGGGTAATTAGGCATGAAAGCATAAAATGGTATATAAAAGTAACAAAGTATAATGATATAAAGTGTGCCTAGATGAGGCTACCATGGTTGAATGTATAAAAAAATATTATTGATTTGAGGAGGATAAGTGAGAAGTGAACCAAGACATAACATTAGGTGTAGCTAATATGGGTGTAATTATAAATGAAAGTCTCCATAATAAGGTATTCATGTTCATAGGGAACCAAAAGTAAGGTGATACTAAGAAGATGAAATGGTTGGTAGGTGTCAAAACTATAAGTGGGTGTGTTCTGAGGCACTGAGAGGGTGACACATGAAAGTTGTGCATGTGCATAATGTTATCAAACATGGCAAGGTGGTCTAAGTGGTTAACATGATGAAGTTAAGGATGTCACAAAAGTATGTGAACAATGGGTAAGAAGGACCAAAGGTAAGTTGTGACAAGTAGGGCTATATTTGGAAAGTGATCCTTTGAGGTGGAAAGAGGTCTAATGGTATGGGAGAGGTAGGGGTTTGAAACCCTAATTTTTATGATTAATGATGGTCAGGATTATCTAATGTCTATCACCCTAACCCTAGGGGTGACCAGTATCAATCACCAACCAAACCTTAAAAAAGGGGGATGGTGACCAAAAAGTTCAAAAGCATTTATTTTTATTGATATTGGGGCAATTTGTCTTTTAGTGAAAGTGAATTTTGTGGAAAAACTTATTTGGTAGACTAGATGAGAGTGAGAGTTGATTGGATCATAGGTAAGTGATAGTGGGATTTGTGATAGAGGGAACCAAGTTGGCAACCTACAGGGACTAGGCTTTGTCAAGGATATGCAAATATGTAATAAGTTGGAGGATAGGTGTGGGGTGGAGGGAAAGTAGTGGCTAGGTAGTGGGTACCTCCAAAATAGTGGTCACAATATGTGGTAAGAGTTCAACATGTTTCATGTTTGAATTTTGATTTGCATTTTGAAATGTTTTTAGTTGGGTAGATTGAATGTGTGGGGTTAATAAGGGGATTTAAATGTGTTAATATGAATCTATATGGTAAATAATGTAGAGGGTGGAGTTTAAGGGTAGAAGAGTAACTTTAGAGTGTAGGTTTAAAAACTAGGGTTTGGGGGCTCGACCCTAACACACAATGACTGACATCGATCGATGTCAACCAACATTGGTCAATATTAAGTTAGTGTCAGTCAAGATGAGACTAACAAAAAGCCATAACTAGGAAATGATGTCAGTCTAGAATCAAATATTATTGGTCTAATAAGGAATTAGTGTCAATTAAGGTTTGACCAACATTAGTCCTAAGGTAAAGGGTAGGAGGTTAAAAAAATTTGAAAAGGTAGGAAAATGTGTTGGTATATGTTAACTTAGAATTTGGTTAGGATAAAATATAAAGGTCATAAGGCTTAGGCTTAGGAGTATCTATAGATTAAAGTGGTTAAGGGTTTTGGTAAACAAAAGGAGAGTAGGGGTAGTTTAATAAGAATAGTGGGGTAGGTAAGGGATGAATCTAGGTGAGTGCCTAAGTGTAGTGACTAAGTTAATGTAGGTGAAATATATGTGGGGTTTTTTTAATGTAGGTTAAACTAAGTCATTTATCTAACCTTGTAGGTGAGGTATCTATTGATGATGTGGTATTGGGTGTCACTGCTTCTCAAGGAGCTATGAATAGACATGACTAGGGTTGATTGGGCTCATATGATGGTCGTGGGTTTAGGTGGCATGTAGTACTATTAGTGCATGCCTTAAGACATAATGATGTTTGTATCCCTCATTTATATATGGTACCCAAACACCAACACATTTTTAATACTGATCAGATAGCTTACCATTATTTTGGAGGATGTTCATAGGATTTTGAGGCTACCCATATAAGTTCAAGTGGTGGAGATGATTCTTAGTGAAGAATAGGATACACAGATGGACCTGTTATACAAAGAACATGTATTAAAGGCTCGATGGAATGGTGGGGGATTATAATTCAAGGATTTTATTATATGGATATTGAGGGGAGATGATTGATGACCATAATGATGATAGTAGTCACCTAATATGCATTACTTGAATCAAGTGGTGGGATATTTCCCTGGGCTTTAATAAGTGTTTTAGTGGATATGCTCGAGGATCAAAAAATATTTTCATGGGTACCACCACTATTGGTTTAAGTTTTCTTGGAGCTCTAAGGATATCAAGTACACAAATAATATAGGTTAAGCATATGTTTCCTAATACATTTTTAGGAATATGATCATATTACAACCTTATGACTAGTTGGTTTACCATAGATGACATGGCACTAGGCTAGATTTAGAGTTGGTTTTATGAGATAGAGATCAAATATGGAGTTGTCATAGGTAGGTGAGGAGGTGTGAAATTTGACATGATTTAGGTAGTAATTAGATGTATTAATCGATGGGTAGATTATTTGGAGACCATACATAAGTTTACCATCATGAAGGGGGATAAACACATAGATATTTCCTTTATATAGCATTAGATGGATCTATGGTAGGAGGGAGCATGAGATAGAGCTGATCCCTTTTGATTAGATGTGGTGATAGTATGGCTTGGTACAGGGTGTCCTAAGAGTATTCCCAAGATATAGATACAAGGATGTAGAGGCACTATTACCTCTATAATAACTAGTAGAGGAGGATCCACTATATGAGGATCTACTAAATCCTACAAAAGTTGGCAATGCTAGGGTGACTCCTGATTACATTGTTTGGTGATAGGGATAGCATGTTATAGTGGTTGGGGGAGATAAAGGATATGGTCTGAATGCTGAAGGAGATGGTGGACAATAATAAGATAAGGATGTAGAGATGGATGAGGAGGAGGTATTGATGGAAGAGGATTCTCTTAATATATAAAGAGTTACTACAAAGAGGGTTTAGGAGAGAACATCACTCACTATTGTATAGACATATTTGAATTTCATGATATAGGAGAGAGATATGATGTAAGGGAAACTAACAATGAGGAGAAAAGAGAGATATAGTCTCCAAGAACATCTAGTGACCATCACCCAAGAGAGAGATTATGCATGGGGACAACTAGTAGTCAGGACCTAAGAAAGAGATAGTCTCTAGGTATAGCTAGCCACTATCACATAAGAGAGATATTCTACATAGGGATAGCTAGCTACTATCACTTAAGAGAGGGATGGGTTATAGGTAATGTGACCTTGGTATCAACTGAGAGGGATGATTTTAGACAACTAAGAGGATGAGCATAGAGTGGAGTAATAATGGGGCCACCATAGACTATTATTTTGACTAGATATATGATGACAGTGGAGGAGCTTAGATATTATGAGGGACATGTTTTTAGTAGTCTTCTAGTTATGCCCCAATATTAAGAGTATCTATAAAATCAAGTTATTTTGGGGAGACCCAATAGTACTACACCCAGTGGTGGCACAACATCTACAGGTTTTTAGATAGGCTAGAGAGATGGATAGGATCCAAGGGATAGAAGTGCCCTTGCACCATGGACTATTGGATTTTGTACTATTATGATTTTGATTCTAGCCTATGAGCTGATGTAGAGAGATGTATATACTATTTTTAGAGACATGGACATTGTTATATATATATATATAGTATTTTGGTTTGATTTATTATGTTATTTATGATGATGTATGATTTCATGGTTTATTTATGCTTCTTTATATGATGCTTATGGGTGATTTTATGATGTTTACAATGTATTGACGGTTTAGCATTTTTCCTATTAGTAGGTGTATGCTTGACTTAATTTATCATATGTGGATATTAATGAATTTATGTGATCTCATAATTATATGCATATGTGATTTTGATAACATAATGAGTTGATTCATCTATCTAAATTTAGATAAATGATTAAATGTTGCTTGATTCATTCAATTTAAAAGTTATTATGGATTTTACATGATAGAATTAATTTGATTTAGGCATGATGATAATCAATGTTGCTTATATAGATGAGATGTTATAAAATTAATATGAGATGTTAATTTGATAATGTATTATGATGATTATGATAAATAAAATGTTTTTATGATAAAAACACCTAAATGATGTGGATGGTTACTAAAATGTGAAAATCATAAACACATAATCTTCTTTAATGTGATGATGCCATTTATTTGATCAAAATAAGAGATGATTTATAATGTTGAAAAACCCTTTAATCATATACATTAACTTGGGTAAAATGTTATATGAAAGAAGAGGAAATAAATGAGAGAAGAATGTTAAATTATCAAAAGACAAACACCTTAACAAATGTATCAACAAGTAGGTATGATAAAGAAGAAGAAGACATGGTGATGTTTAATTGGGAAGGACCAAAAAAGGTAAGATGGATTGGATTATTAACATAATCCCTTCTTATGCTTCACATTAGCATTCATTGGTTTGTTAAGAAGTGTCTTGATCATGTAGTGTCAAGTAAGCTTAAAATCCCTTGTTTTGTGGAAGGTAAAAATGGAGATGGATGATATTGGAACCTTCTTATGGGGATAGCTTTCCCCTTCTATAGGTGATTAAAGATCCATTATAAATAAGTCTATGCCTTTTTTGGTGTAGATTAATCGATGCATGAAGTCTACTATTAAATTTTGCAAAAGCTAATTGTATCTTTTATATATAATTTTTTACTTTTTTGAATTTTGACTATGGGTCTTTTCAATGCTATTATTTTTTAGAGGTTGGGGAAGCTGATAAATGTGAGAACTTTTCATGTGATTGCATGTTTTGACAAATGTTTGACTTAGACATAATTCAATGGAGTGGTCTACGATTTTGATTTGTTTGATTTTGATAGCTATCCTTCAAGGATCAATCTATCTTGTTTTAAGCAATTCTAAGTCATTTTGGTAGCTATCCTTCAAGGGAGTAGTCTGCAATACTAGAGATGACCCATAAGATATATTATTTTTTATTTTTTTTGTTTTTGTTCTTTTATTTTTTGTAGACATAAAATTTATTATATAGGCTTAATGTTAACTTTATGAAAGTAAAAAATATATCACAAGAAGTTTGAGTGGTGGGTGAGAGGATGCTTTAAGAGAAAATGACCATGGGAGTCCATCCTATAAGGGATGAAAAGTATCCAAGAAAATCATGCCATGGGTAGAGTAATGTACCCATATTTAGGATTGAGGATAAAATTGTGATAGATAATCACATGATTTTATGCTTTAATCAATTGTTCTCAAAGTAAGGGGATGAAGGTGATAATTTTGTAAAATAATGGATGAGATTAAGTTAGACATAAGGTGAGTTTGAACTTGTTTTAACAAAAGAATGCATGATAATATGAAGCATTGAGGGGCTCAGGTTCATATTTCCCTTCAAGAGATGATAACTAGTAAGCTCTCGATCCATACTTATGCATTATGATACATGGTCCAAGTCAATCAAAATCAAACTTGCCCCAATTACTTCTTTCCATGTTGGTTACATGTTGATTTCCTTTAAGATGAAGTATTTGATATTAAATTATCACTCTCTTATGTGATTTTTATAAGCATGCTTGATTCATTATTGATAGACACAAAGATGGTTAGGCATAGCTAAATAATGTTCATCAAGTATATCAAGTTGGGATAGATGTTCTTGATGATAATCACCTTTCAAGATGATATATTTTAGGGATATATGAAGGGAGGAAATTTATACTCCAAGAGGAAAGATAACCTATACTCCAAAGAGTGAGAAAGGGATATCACCCATAGGGAAAAGGGAATGTGTAAGTGCCCATTCCTACCTGATTCATTAACCATTTTGGTTAGCATTTATTATGTGTTTTTTTAGAAGCTTTATCTTATCTATTATCTTGTGGATGATATATAGATGATAAGCTTAACTTAATGCCAAATGTGTTGTAAATATTTATTACTTTCTTATTTTTAAATTATTTTCCATTGTTAGTGATGATTTTGTGTAGAACACCAACATGATAGATGATATGATAGCTAATGAAGTTGATAATTTTATTGACTTTAGTTAAGACAAGGGGAATAACCACTACGCATTTGGTGAAATATTTTATCATGGTGATAATAGAATGATTTCACTAATGAGATCTAATCCCCACTAAGAGAAGGGACAAAAATCCCTAGAGACCTACAAACCATGACTAAAAATGTGATGCAAATTAGTGTGTTGCTGACACTTAACACAATTATTGACATAATCACAAAAATATTGGTTAAGGGTAGGCTAATAGTAGTCAAGACAAAGGATGTGTTTAGTGATAACTAAACCACTAGAGTGTCCTCCACAAATCCCATCATGCATTTCTTTGATTGCGTGAGATATTTCATGACTATGTAGGAATCTAAAAAGAAGACCATCAAAACCTCACTTGTAAAGGATTCCCCTTAGTATGGTATAGTGAGAATTAATTTGTATAAAATCTCATCTACCATTTCTAGAGAGATTGGAAGGGATGATGGATAAGGTAAGGTAGTCAAATATTTGCTTATAACAAATATTAGGTTGGGCTTCTTCTACATTGTAGTTGGAAGGGAGGTCTGATTTGGTATAAGAGGGTTTATTAAGGTGATGGATGGTGACAAAAAGCTTATAATCAAAAGGTGTAGATGGGATTTGGGAAGAAAGATAATCCATGGCATCAATGAACTTGTTCATATAACATGGAGTGGATTGAATAAAGTAATGATCAAATGACATAAATAGTACATATAATAATTATTTATACTTATGTATAACATCATTATTACATTATTAGGGACCATTTATTTGGTTTACAACAAGTTGGGAGTCATCAAAAATGTTTTTCAATTTAACTCCTAAAGACAAAGCTATTTATAGACTTATAACTAAGGCCTCATATTCAACCATGTTATTGGTGCAATCAAAGTCAAGTTTGAAGGATAAGGGAAGAGGCTCACCTTCAATGGGGATAAGGATGATTTTGGAACCCCTACCACATTGACACTTTGATCCATTAAAAAACATGGTCATCTGATAGGCAATGTATTCTTGAGAGAGAGAGAGAGAGAGGTACAATGGACTCATTGGAAAACTCAAGGTTAGAAGGTTGGTTGTTAGGTAAAGGGGCCTCAATCAATTGATCAGTATTAATTTTCCCTTTGAATGAATTTTGATGAAGGAACTCAAGATTGAACTCAGCTAAAATCATGAACCATCTAGCCATACATTGATTTTGATATGGATTAGAATGCTTGTACTTGAGTGGGTCAGTGTTGGTGATGAAAAAGGTTTTGTGGTTAAGGAGGTAGAGATGGATTTTGGAACCCATAAATACCAAGGCAAGGAATAATTTATCAATATGGGTATAATGAGTCTCATATTCTATAAGTGTTTGAATTATATATTAAATTGCCTGCTCTTTATGTTGATCATCACAATATGTAAGCATGGCACCTAAGGATTGTTCTATGGTAGAAATGTAGAGGTAGAGGGGTTTGTCCTCTTTCAGAGGGATAAGAATAGATAGGGAAATAAGGTATTATTTGAATGAGTCAAAGGCATTTTGATAGTCTTTGTTTCACTTAAAGGAGATATCCTTGTTAAGGAGGTGATGAAAGGGTTGACATCTATCAGATAATTGAGAGATGAAGTGATGAATGGATTAAAGCTTCCCCTATAGACTACAGAGTTGCTTAAGGTTATTTAGAGGAGGCATGTTGAGGATTGATTTAAATTTAATAATATCCACCTCTATGCCACAGAGAGAAACAATAAAGCTAAGAAGTTTACTTGAAAAGATCCTAAAGATGCATTTATTTGGGTTAAGGCAAACATAAAAGTGGATAAGGCATTTTAAGATAACCTTAATAATTTCCAAATTATCCTTACAACATTTAGACTTACAAAATAAGTCATATACATAGTCCTTCATGGTTTTATGGATGAGGTCATGGCATGCTAATAGGTTTCACTAGCATTTTTTAGACCAAAAGGCATGACCCTATAGCAAAAATTTCCCCATGGGGTGATAAAGGTAGTTTTATGTTGATTTTATAGGGTGATTAAAATTTTATTATAGCCCAAGAATCCATCCATAAGAGATAACTTCTCATGGCTGTCAGTTAGATCAATAAGCTTGTCAATTTTTGGTAAAGGAAAGTCATCTTTTAGAGAATTAAGGTTAAGATCAAAAAATTTTGTTCAAATATGATGTCCCATATTTCTTTAATGATATGAATGAAATTTGAGACCCATTAGGTATAATAAATGGGTTTGATGAATTTGATGGATAAGAGATATTGAAACTATTCTTTAAATGGGCAATGTGAGCGTGCATCTTTCGAAGCTTTTGCCTAAAAGGCTTGGCATAGAGGTTGGTAAAGATGTTATACATGACTATGGAAGGGTAAATTCTTGGCACATCACTATAATACCATGAAAATACTATGTTATGGTCATGTAAAAAAGAAGAGAAATCCTGACACTTAGAAGAATCTAAAGATTAGCCAATTTTGACTATGTGGGGATTATCCTAAGTGCCTAAGTTAACGTTAATGGTAGATTCATTAAACATGGTCAATGTATCATGAGGAAGGGATTTTTTAAGGGAGGAATCTTCAACACCAAAATAGGTGAGAAGGGAATCATCATCCTAACACTGGATAGTATTAATGGTAGGAAAATCATCTTCTACCATCTCAGGATGAGTTAAAGGAATGGTTCTAGTTTCCCCATCTATTTGATAGGTTAGGGGTCCAAAAATAATCATATTGATCAAAAACATTTAGGGGGATAGAATCAAGATCATTTTATTTTGAATAAAAAAGGGTTGGTGAGGATGAGATTTCTTCCTCAATGATTATGATGGAAGCTGGGTTGGTTGGATCTTTTGGTGGGATGAATCTAAGACCATATAATTCACAAGGCTTATAAGTTTTGCATGGGATAAACTCATGTGTTTCATATTCATGATATCCTAATCTAAATCCTTTCTAATCACATTGATGAAGATATGTTTGGGAAAACTTTGGTTAATCCAAGAAAGAAAAATTATAGTTGAATGGTTTAATAAAAGAGGATGTATTGGAAGTGGAAAGTGGTTGATCAAGTTCCCCATAGATGAAATTGGTTTGGTAGTTTGGAATACAAAAATGAATTATGGTTATAATTTTGGAATCATAGCTAGGATGCTGGTTAAGATTTCTATACTCTTAGGGAGTAAGAAGGGCATCTAGAGTCAATAGGCGATACTCCCCAAGTGAGAGACATTAGAATGTGGATTCTAAGGGTTATTTCATAGGGATTTGGGAGGAAGGTATGGATGAGCTTGTATAATCCTAGTTGATGGAGGATGAAGGGGATACATCCTTTAATGGGATGAGAACATCATTAGGGTAGTAATTCATATTGCATGATTTGAAAGGACTAGGGTCAGCTGGAATGCCCTAAACTTGAACCTCATGTTCAAGCTTGATGCACCTATATAAATTTGATTTCACCAACCCATGGTATGGATATAAGGGCATCCAAGTAATACATTATATTTAAAATCTCCTTCTACCACATGTAAGAGCTCAAGAAGAGTACGAGGGCCCAAATGTATATGAAGGATAACCACCCCTAAGGTAGTTACCATGGTGTCATTAAAATATTAGAGTATGGTAATGGTTCTAGACATGAAATTCTTTGAGAGCTTAAGTTGATCATATACATGAGATGAAATGATATTAATTCTAGCTACCCCATTAATCATAACCCTCTTGATCTAGGTTTGGTTGATGTAGGTGGTAATAAATAGGGGAGGATTTAGATCATCTAGATGAATAAGGGGTATCTCTAAATCCTAGAAGATAGAAAGCTGAAGGGCTCTTACTAAGGTTGCTAGTGGTCGAGGATATTTGGGTTGAACCTCAATTGATTACAAGGCTTCCATCATAGATTGATGGTATTAGGGAGAGGTTTAGATCAACTCATACAAATTCATAATCACTAGTGTTTGGTGAAGATGTTTAAGAATTGACCTATGTATTAATCTGGATGGGTTATATTGGGGTGTACCCAAGATAGAAATCTTGGGCTTGGGTGAAGGTGATTGGGGTGCTTCAGTGGAAGAAGGTTATGTTAATGGGATGGATACCTTAGATTTCCCTTTATCCTTTTGGGTTTCTGATTGAGTGACCACATGGATAACATTAATTTGGAAATTATGTGGGCTAGTAGGTTGCTTTGGTTCCTCTATACTATTAGATGAAATTTTGGGGATAGGTTTACATGGGGTGGTAATTTTGGGTTTTTGTCTTGGAGGTGGGCTAATGGGAATTTTCTCTATTAACAGATCATCTACATCACATAGTTTTTATATTATGTCTTGGATAGCTTTTCATTTTTATATGTCATGTCCAAGTGTCTTATGGTATGTGTAAATAAAGTTGTCATTGAACCAAGCTAGTTTTGAAATAAGAGGATCAAATGGTTTGATGGTAGGTAATAATAAGTAGGAATATTACAAAAAAATTTACAAGATGATAGAATAGGATTATAGAAAGAGTGGAAAGGAGGTAGAAGTTTTAGTTTTGAAGTTTTGGGTGGATACCTTTTTAGGGGTAGGCTAGTGAATGGATCTTTGGTTGGGGTAATGATTTTGGTAGATGGTTTTGAGGTTGAAGGTTTGGTAAGAATAAATGGGGGTGTGGCTAGAAGTGGAGGATAGATTTGTGGTTTATTTATTGGAAGGGTTGGTATTTTCAACAAGGTAGAAAGGTGAAGTCCTAAAATGGATGAGGGATGTGACCCTAGAATGGAGGGTAAATTAAAAATGGGAGGTAAGATGGTTTTAGATTTCTAAATCCTAGATGGTTCAATTCTCCTTGTTGGTTTGGTTTGTGGATTTTTAGGTGGGATTAGTGGTGTCAATTCTAATTTCAACAAAGGATGGGTAAGATTTTGAGTGAGAAGGAAACCTAGGTTCTTGATAGGCTTTAATGAGGTAATGAAAGTTGATTTGTTTATTTTTGAAGGAGTTAGGTTGGTTAGTTTATCTAAATTTTAGGATGTGGAGGATTTTGTTGGTTTGGTTGAGGTAGTGGTGGTATTATTTATGGAGGTTAAAGTTTGGGTAGATAATGGTGTGGTTGATGACTCCTTCTTGGTTGGGTATGGAAGTCCAAGTTGGTGCCAAAATGTGGCCCAATCAAGGTTTGGTTGAGATAAAAATTCTAGATTTTGAACCAACCTTGAGAATAATTTATATATAGGCTTAGTTTCCTTAGTAGCGGACTCTAAGAAGAGACCAAGTGGCTATAGAAGTGGGATAGTCACATTTTCCTCTATCAATGGTTATAAGGACTTGATGGCTTATTCTTCCATGAAAGGATTAGGTGATACCATCTCTTCCCTAGTTATGCTTTCTTAAAGAAGGGTAGATAGTTATAACATGGAATAAAATGGAATGGGAGTGACAATTTCCTCCTTCATTATGATTTCCAAATGAAGGGTAGGTGATTCCACTATGAAAATAAGTGGAGAAGGGATGGTGGTTTCTTCATTTGTTATGATTTCCAAAGGAGAGATGGGTATTTATACTATGGAAGTGAGTGGAAAAGAAATGGTGGTTTCTTCCTTTATTATGATTTCCAAAGGAGAAATAGGTAATTACATTATGGAAGTAAGTGGAGAAGAAGTGGTAGTTTGGGATATGGGTTCAACAATTATAAGTTCATTAAGAAAAATGTTCATCATATAAACCTCATGCTTGTGGGATGTTTCTGCATTAGTATGCTCATTATTTGTAGTAGGTGGGTGGTTTGGGAATGGTTGTCAGAAGATTTCAAGTGATTGATTGGGGGGTGAGTTTGGTTTATCCATCACAAGCTCACCCATGTCAATCAAGTCTTAGGATATGTTTTCAAATTTTTTGCATCTATCAACATTATGTCCAATGACATGGTGGAAGTTTAATATCTCATTTTACTTATACCAACTTGGTATAAGATGGGAGGAATCAAATTGTTGAGGTGGTTTGATTTGATGAAGCTGGATTATGGGTGCCTTCAATAATTTATCCAAAACTAAAACATATGACTCCCCTAATGGAGTATACTATTTTTTCACAAAGTGGTTTTGGGATTTAGAATTTTGATTTGAAGAGGTAGATGGGTTGGATTGGTTGACTGCTAGAGGAGGATCCATTTTAAGTACAATGGTGTTGGTTGTTCCTTTGGCTTTGGAATTAGCATGGTTTGAGGGTTTAGAGGAGGCTTCAGTAGATTTGAAACTAGCATTCTTATTACTCAACTTCAATTTACCCTCATCAATTACTTGAATTTCCAACTTTTTAGCCATGGTAAATGCCTCATCAAAGGTTTAGAAGGTTTAAACCTATAGGATGGATGAGATGTGCTTGGTACATGATCGAGGGAAAAGTTAAATTAACTCGGGTTGGGTTAAGGAGAAGGAGATTTGGTTGATCAATCTTCTCCAACAAGGAATGAAATTAGTAATAGATTCATAAAATTTCCAAATGGAATATAAGTCAGCTATAGATACTTTCTTGGAAATATTGATAGAAAAGTGGTCCAAGAAGGTTTGATCTAGTTGAGCAAAAGAAAAGAGGGAGTGCCTGATGATGACATTATATCAGTATAATGTGGGTCTTGCTAAGGACATAGGGAAGGTTCAAATAAGAGTAACATCATCACAGGTAATTAGATAACATTAATGAGTAAATGCTCATAGGTGTTATTAGGGATAATCTTTGCTTTAAGGCCATGAGATTATTATCAAGTAGGTTGGTAAAGTCCACATCTCCTTGAGAAAAATATTTAGGCATATCAAGACTCTTGAAATGGTCAGGAGAATTTTTTGCATCTAGAGTTTGCTCCATAGATGAGGAAGAGGAAGATGGTTGGTAGGGAGGTTGGTTTTGATTTTCTTAGTCTCTAGTTTGTTTCCTTGTCAAGACCATGTAATGAATGGTGGAATAAGTTTTGAAGATTTGTGGAAACTAACTCACACACTAAAAAAGAGTAAATAATAAAATATTCAAGGAAATCACAGACACGCTAAGAGTACATTAAATCTTAGAATTCTTTTTATCTCACTTTTAGGCTTATGCCTTAATTTATAAGTTTATGATACTCCACTTGGTTTTTAAAATGGGTATTAGAATAAGAAGTCTATGGATGGTTTTGGGTTTGTTTAAGGCTATCAAAATATCTATACTAGAATTGGTATGTGGCTTGATATTGAGGCCTACCCCCTCACTTCATACACAATATTGATAAGGGTGTCAAGTGCTTATGAATGATATACTAAATTATAAAAGTTTATACCCAACCAATGTAATGAGTTTTGGCTTCTCCCTTTGGTAGTGAAATCCAAGTGGGATAGCCAAGGGTGAAGGTTTAGCGCTAGGTGATAAAATCCTAATCAGGGCTTATGTCAATGTTTGATGAAATAATTATATGAGTGGTTTGGTATTGTGTGTGTGATAAAAGTGATTGATATGATTGATTTAATGGTTACTTTAAACTATGTGATTTAACCAAAAAAGCAATCAATTAATGAAGGTTGATTTTAAACCCAAAAGGAAATTTTTAATTTATTTGAATGAGTAAAAACAACTAGAATGCACCTAAATGTAGAATGAGAATGTAAGTCTTATCATATGATGAATGCTTTTTCAATTTTTAGAAATAAAGGGAAATGAATGATTTGCCTTTTTATAAGAAATTAAAGAAACAAGTACTTGATTTTGATAAGAAAGAATTGAAAGTTACAATTTTCAATTTTATAAATTAAGAAAAGAACATTTTAGTTTGAGAAATAAAGAAGTGAAATGAATGAGTCTTTCACTAATGCAACTAGAATGTCATAAAATAATTATGAACCCAAGAAAACTCTAGGGTCCCATTGGGCATGCCAAAATGTTTCACTATGTTTTGTGTTATATTATTTTTCTTTTAGAAAATAAGTAAAACTTAAAAGAAAGGACAAGGTATAGAAGAACCTAGATTTAGTTACGCACTTCATAATCTAGATGATTATGAACAACTCCTCTTTGGCTTGGGAGAATGACCTGTAATAAGAAGGAAGCTATAAATAGATTGATTATTAGGATAAGAGGGTAAATTTCTTATAAAATGTTAAATCCAATAAGTACAAGACTTCATTAGAAGGCTGTCGATCCACTCTTTAAACAAGTTAAGTTCTAAAAATTATAAGAGATGTTTTGCATAAAGTAATAACAAGTACTCAATCACAATGAAATAAATATTGTTTAAGAGAAAGTGATTTTATAAAATTGGCATTAACTTGTTCAAAAATAATGATAAAATGCTAAAACTTGCTTCAAAAAACTGTTTAGGACTTTGTGTTGTGACATAAATAAAAAAACTATATTTTGGGTAAGGGGTGATGGGTGAATTTAGCTTGCTATTTTTGGGAAAAAGAATTACACAAAGATTGATGTTGGTCACTATACAACTGATACCAGTTAAGGGTAACTGATGTTGATTAAGGGATGACCAATTCTAGTTAGGTGTGATTGAGTCAGTCACTGTGGGTTTGTCATGGTTCTGGTTTTGAGAAGAATGGAGTTTGAGATAGTTGTAGAAGGACTTTTATGGTTATTTAGAATTGGATGATGGTTTTGGAGACATGAGGGAGCCTCAGAGATATCACACTCAAATATTTGACACTCAAATGATAGGGAATGTTTAGTGGGTGTTTTATGGAATAGGGAGTGTTTAGAGTTATAGAAATCCAACACAAGAGAGGATATGGGAAGAGATTGGAAGTGGGTGTAAGCACTAAACTAATAAAAATAAATAACTAAACTTAGAACAAGTATAAGATACTTAGATTTTGTTGGAGTTGTTTTCTTGAATGAAGTCCTAAATTTGAGTGTGAGCCACTTGGGATCTTGGAACAAAATAGATAGAGTGACAATACTTGAGTCCTTAGTATTGAGGTGTTAAAGCATTTTCTGATCTCTAGGCTAGTTCTTTGGTTCATTGAGAAGCTCAGGTTTGTATGAGAGTTTTGATTCTCACTCAAAATTTTCAACCTCTTGAGCAAGGGTCTTGGGGATACCTTAAGTAATTGATGTTGATCCTAGTTAATCGACATCAGTCGAGGGGTGATCAATAGTGGTCAAGGTGGATATAGTCAAAGTTGCCCAAAATAGCCATTTACAATTAAATTTGGTTGTTAAAACCATTAGAAGTGGTCTAAGCTTATTTAAGGCAGCATGGGCATGTGGGAAGAAGTGGTCTAAGAGGTTAGGGCATTAAATGCCAAGGTGGGAAATAGTCTTAAGGCTAGGTGTCACTTAGTTAGCCATGGCTTTAGTTAGGGTGAGGTGTAAATAAGATTAATTAGTTTAATTAATTAATTTAGCTAAATGGGGTGAATGAGTGTTTTTAATGGTTTTAATAAATATCCTAGCCCAAAGGGGCCAAGGGGGTATTTTATGACAACTATAACCATTTAGTGCAATTTTTTAGTGTCTATAGGTCCACTCCCTATCTTGGTTTTTGATGCACTAAAATTTCAATTTCAATTTTTTTCTTCTTAAACACATGTCTATGCCTTTTATATGCTTCTTTGGACATATCCAACTGCTTGGAGTTCCATTCAATCACTCACCCTTTTCTTAATACCACTTATATAACTCTGATATCCTTTACACTATCCTCATAGCCTTTTTTAAGCTATTTACATTAGTAAAAACAAGTATGGTACACTATTGATAAAATAAACTCAATTATTGACACCCTCTATCCTCTTTCACCTTCCCATGAAGTTTAAAGAACTAATTTACTCCCTAGATACCTTTTCTAACACTTACACAAACCTAATTAGGTCTCTTTACTCCACTATAGCACACAATCATCAAAATACATACTTAAAAAGACTGTATAGGTCTATAACCTTGAAAATATCCTTCTTCATGCTAAAATCCTTCAAACTACCAATTTTTATCCATTTTCACTAGTTCAAACATATGATATTCAACTTTTAATATCCTAACCCTAAACTAGGGTTTTGAGTCTTGCACAGCCCTGAGATCCTTCTAAATTGAATTACATGAATATTTATTCTTTTCAAAACTTGTAAATACTTGGATAAGGTCTGTCTAACTACCTTCAACCTCTCAATGCTTAAACTTCTCTTGAATAATGACTAAAATCCTTCTAACTAAGGTTTTTACAGGTCACTGTTACATAGTCTACCTATGTGTAAATAGATATAGGGTTTATAATGCATATAAAATTACTTGAAGGTATTAGACATTACTCTAAGGTTAATTTACACCACATTATATCTCTAAACCATCTTTATGCCACAACAAACTACAAATCATTCACTATTCAATCATTCAACAAGTTTCTTGACTGCCTTTTGTAAATAGGGTACTTACAACTGTTACCCCTATTTTTATTTGTAAAAAACATAAGCATATATGAAATAAGCCTCCATACACATATGCTTCTACCCCTTTATATCTCCTTGACATGCACCACACTTATCTTAGGCAAGTTAATTCTAACTTTGTTTCTTGATTTCCATGAATATGCTCAAGATTTTGACACAGTCCTATAGAATCATCAACTTTTCAATTTGTATTCTATAAAATTGTTCCCAAATGTATTAAGGCATAAACACATTAAATATGCATTTATAAAACATTATCAATACTAGGATACAAAAATATTTACTTCGGTCATTCTACTTTTATTTATATCATTCATTTACATAGTCAACTCTATCTTATGGACATAATACATAGGTTTTACATTTTGTTCTCATTAATTATTGGTTCTCCTCCATACCTCTACCTCTACAACTTCTAAATTCTACTTGAATCCTATCTACCAATCTACCATTTAATCCATCTTCAAAAACTCTTTACATTTCCTTTTTTACATGAACAACTACTTTTTTGAAACTACCTTTCTTATCAACTACCTAGACATGGTAAGTACATTGAACTTGTAAGTTAATATTGCACCCAAACAAATATATAAGACCAGATAGATCCTCAAAAACCCATTACAAACATTATATTTCTCTAAAATCTATAACCTAATTCAAATTTTCAAAATAGTATTTTGGTGGGAAACTCTCCCAAGCCAAAGAACACCCAATACAAGGACACGTAATGACTTATATCACCCTCATTGGGTACCTATAGGACCTATAACACCAAAATAAACCCAGAATGATCAAAATACAACACATTGATTTTCTTGATGCCCCTACATCATACTCCTGGACAAGAAAGAACTTGTGCTCTAATAACCTGCTATACTTTTCTTTTGTGTCTTCTAGTTCATGTCTCTTGGTTCATCTTATTTATCCTATACTTATCCTTCATGATTCATCTTATCTTATTATTTAATTTCTTTCTTGCCTATATCATAGACTATTCTAACTTCTTGCTTATTGATGTAGAGGTCAACATTAAGTCTTGTCTAGTTAGATAGAAACATAAAACAAGTGTACTAATTTACCTCTACCTATACCCACCTAGATATGAAATCTTTATTTATATTGTTTTTCCTTAATTGTTTTCTATACAAATCTTTGTATCTAACTTATTTTACTCTTGAATAATCCTCAAAACTTTATAAACTCTCACCTCTCAACATTATCTGCTCTTTAGACAACTTATTCTTACTTTACAAAGGCTTGTAAATAACTCTTCATTGGTTCAAAGGTTTATTGATATATTTTATGTCTCTTGTGATCTAACCATACTTATATTTGTATAATTAGTCCTTTCATTCAACTTATAAACCTCTCTATAAAATTTACTCCCCTTACAGCACTTCTCTCACTATGACAGGCTTATTTAGTAGCCTTTTTTTAGATCTTTATGCCTTGTATGGATACATATAGACTAATTTTGGGAAACCAAAACCTTTTACAAGCACCCTATAATTATTCCTTAATTTCACAAAGTTTATTTTTTTAAACATTTTTTAGGTCACATTTTTAGGTCTTTCTTGCTCTTTGTTTAGGACTTTTAGGCCTCTTTGACCCCCCGAGTTACACACAGTCAGTCTAAATCATACACAATCATACTATAATAATTTTAAAACACTAAAATAATTTATATCTCATTTAACCCTAAATAATATCAAAAATTTGGGAATTTTGAGTGGTTTAGTCTCTCACAAATCAAAGTTTTGTCATGAAACCCTAACACAGGATTTGATAGTCTATGTGCAACCCCAAAAGGAGTAGAATTAATTTTTAAGATATCTATAGAGTTTAATATGACTATGATCATTTTTATGGTTTTTATAACTCCATTACACCCTTTTCACCTCATGAAACCTCCCTCTCACACGTATGGTCACATTTTCTTTGCTAGTTTGTGGTGACTGTGTGTACAAATACAAGTTTGTATAACCTAAGAATCACTCCTTGTTTACTCCAAACTTAGTTTAGGTTTTCAAAAATTATTTTTTAATTTTTTTTATACCTCTTATTCCTTTCCTTAGTCATATAACCTCTCTTATAAGCCTCTATCCACCTTTGAACACAAATTTAGACACAATTGTGTATGATTACATAGTCTATACAAGGTTTGAGTATATTGTTTATACATCACACTTAAAAGTGATTTGAGTCAATACTAGAGAATTCAAAAACATATAAACATAAACTTATTATTGATCATTTCACTCCAAGTAATCTCATAATAGATTCTTTCTTACATATGACATTTTCTCAATTCAATAAAGCAAAACCTACATAATACAAAGTTTACAAGTGTATTTACCTAACAAGGAGTTTCTATATGCATATTATTATAAATAACACACATTATAATTCAATAAATATAATTATCAAACATGATGCTATCCAATGCTCTTCCATATTATCACATTCACAAAATTTTAGTACTCATTACAACTCAATTTCAAGAAGATAGTCTGCAAGATAAATAGAGTTTTAAAATATGTTGCTTTCACACACCAAATTTTTTTATTATCTTACTTGGGTTTTATATTCCTTAATAATTTGAATCCAAATCCTCCAAACTCACTATAACATAAATTTTCTAATCTTTATATGTCAAGTAACTACTCTAACTTGTAACTCCCTCTTGTACATTGAGGAAAATCTTAACAAACTTAACAATGAACATGAGCACTAAGGTAACTAATCACATGAGTCACATATGAAGTTAGGTTCCACTAACTACTTGAGGATATTCATAATACATATATATATATATATATATATATATATATATATATATATATATATATATATATATATATATATATATATATATATATATATATATATATATATATATATATATATATATATATATATATATATATATACTATTTAAACCTTCTCCCAACCTTAATATAGTGAAAAACCTTAGGCAAAATGTTCAAAATTTCAAAATGAAGAAATTAGTGGGAAAATACCAATGCACCTCTAATTCAAATTTACCAAGGACCTAACATCTAATATTGACTCATATAGACCTAAGATGATTTTAACCACTTTATAATGAATCAAAACATGTGAAATTTGACCAATATTTGTAAAGGTTAGTGATGCTCCTTCATCATACTATTGAGGAGCAAGATATAACTTTTCATGAAAGTTATAATTGATCTAACTTTGATGTTCTATTCAACATCCCTCATCCAAGTTCATTTCCATCTAGATCCTAAGGTCTATTATAATTTTTTAGACCTTATTGACACTTTTTGAAACTCATTGTGTCTCCTCTTTTGTTCACCTCTCTCTTGCTTTGCATCTTTAATCAAATCATGGGCAACTACAGCTTGTACTTCTTCCTCCAAATTCTTATACATGAAGCAAACAAGTCAAACAAATCCACTTATTACTTTCTCTCTTGGAGTCCAAATTTTTATTCACATTATGGTTTTTATTTGTTTACTAATTCCTCTTCATCTTGACCCAAGATTAACTTCAATGCACACTCAACTTCCATGATGGAGTTCTTATCTCCTATGAGACTCAAATCATCTGATCCTTATATTATTTGTTTCCATATCTACTCTTCTTATATTGTATACTCATCCATACCACTTTTCTCTTCCATTAGTTCCAAGTAAGACACCTTAGCCTGTTATAACTCAAAATGTATAAGTACTTCAACTTGTGCTTCTCCTTACTTTTCTACTATTTCCAACTCATATGTTTCTTCATGCATGTCAAGCACTTCACTTGGTACTATTTTACCTTCTTATCCTTCTACCAAAATGTTCATTAGTTTTAAGGTACTCTCATATAAATCATCCTCCTCAATGTTCATATCAACATACTCATCAAATACAACATGGAAATGAATACCTAATGTTTATTTTCTCTCCTCAAGGCTTCCTTGACTAAAACCTATCACTTTCTTGATTCTCATAAGGCATGGTACTAATACAAACTCACTTTCTCCTTCTTCTTCATCCAATGGGTCACCTTATTCTAGGTAGTATAGAATTATGTCATCATGCTCTATTGTCTAATCAATTTTCTCTTCATCATTATCATGATGCTCATGCTCCTAATGTTATTCACCTGCATGCATCTATTTACCTATATAAAAACATTCCAAGAACTCATTATTCATAACCATAAGAGGCTTGATTGCCCCTTGTTTCTCTTTCTAGGCTGCTTTGATATCATCTTCATCTTTTGTCTTCTTTTTGCTATTAATTTTTTGAGAGGCCATCTCACTTTCCTCTTTATACATACCTATAATCTAGGTCTCATATCATCCAAGCTTTTCTATAGGTTTGTCAAAACCTCCTTCATATCAGATATCTCCTTCTCTCTTTCCAATTCTCTTTGTTTCACATCCATCTTCTTGTGGCATTCCTCACTCTTCAAGCCCTTCATCATTATTTTCCTCTTTACTCTCTTCACTATCTCACTCTTTCTCTAGGTCTCTCTCAAACCTATCTCTTCTTCTGGACAAGCCTTCCCACTTGCCTTCTTGACCTTTCACTTGACTTTCTCTCTCTTAGAGTCTATCTATCTCACTTTTCCTTTTCCTAGGACTCTCTTCTCTCTCTTAAAGCTCTTCTAAGAGGTTCTCTCATTGAGCTTTCACTAGCTCTTATTTCTCTAAGATTTATTATCTTAGTGGCTTTTCCACACCTCTCTTTTCTTTCTTTCAATTATTTCCACCTCTCTTTCATATCCTTGTAGCCTCTTCACTCTTTCTTGTAATCTTCATTAGCCACTTTCCAATAACTTCTCAAAATAACATTTAACATGTACACCACAAAATCTTCATGCATATGTAATCAAAAATGTCAAAACTCAAAACATACCTTATCCATAAAATATTTTTGCTTTGATACCAAATGATGTAGAGGTTAACACTAAATCTTGTCTAGTTGGATAGAAACATAAAAAAAATGTACTACTTTACCTCTGCTTATACCCACCTAGCTGTAAAATCCTTATTTGTCTTATTTGTGGATTTTTAATTTCTATACAACTCTTGGGATATTAATTCTTTCACTCTTGAAGACTCCTCAAAACTTGATGAACTCTCACGTATCAACATTCTCTCCTCTTTAGACAACTTATTCTTACTTTACAAAGGCTTGTAAATAACTCTTCATTGGTTCAAGGATTCATTGCTCCATTTTCTGGCTCTTTTGATCTTCCCATACTCATATTGGTCTTATTATTACTTTAATTCAAATGATGAACCTCTAAATATATTTTTCTCCCCTTACACCACATCTCTCACTATGATAGACTTAGTAGCCTTTTTTTTTAGAGATTTCTACCTTATATTGATCCATACAGACTCATTTTGGGAAACCAAAACATTTTTTAACCACCCTCTATCCTCTCCCTTGATTTCTCAAATTTTCTTGGTTTGAAACAATTGTTAAGTCACATTTTAGGGTCTTTCTTGCTCTCTGTTTAGGCCTTTTATGCCTCTTTGACCCCTAAGTTACACATAATCAGTCTAAATTGTACACAACCATAATGTAACAATTGGAAATCACTAAAATCCTTTGAATATTTTTGAAACCCAACTAAAATTTTAAAAAATGGGAAATTTGAGCAGTTTAGTCTCTCACAAATCAAAGTTTTATCATGAATCCCTAACACAAGGTTTGACAGTCTATGCACAGCCTGAGAAGGAGTAGAATTATGTTTAAATATTTCTATAGGGTTTCATATGACTATGATAATTTTATATGGTTTTTATAAGTCCCTTACACCCTTTTAACTTCATGAAACCTCCCTCTCACACCTCTATTCATGTTTTCCTTATTAGTCTATGGTGACTATGTGTACAAATATAGGTTTATGTAACCTAAGAATCACTCCTTGTTTACTCCAAAATTAGTTTAGGTTTTAAAACATTATTTTTTATTGAAACATGTTTTTTTATACCTATTACTCCTTTCCTTAGTCATATAACCTCTCTTATAAGCCTCTATCCACCTTTGAACACAAATTTAGACATAACTATGTATGATTACACAGTCTATACAAGGTCTGAGTATATTATTTATGCATCACACTTCAAAATGTTTTGAGTCCATACTAAAGAATTAAAAAACATATAAATAGAAAATTTATATTGATTACTGCACTCTAAACAATCTCACAATATATCCTTCCTTACATATGATGTTTTCTCAATTCAATAAAGCACAACCTACAGAATATAAAGTTTGCAAGTGTATTTAATTAAAAATGATTTTCTATATGCATATTATTAGAAATAAAAAACATTAAAATCAAGTAAATATCATTCTATAACATGTTTCTATCCAATGATCTTCCATGGTATCACATTCACAAACTTTCAATCCTCATTATAACTTAGTTTCAAGAACACAGTCTGCAAGATATACAAAATTTTACAATATGTTGCTTTCACACATAAGAAAATTTTATTCTCTTACTTGTGGTTTATCTACCTTCCTCATTTAAATCCAACCCCTCCACACTCACTACAACATACATTTTCCAATATTTATATGTTAATTAACTAATCTAACTAACTTATAACTCCCTCTTATACGTTGAGGAGAGTCTTAATAAACCTAACCACTAACATGAGCACTAAGGTGACTAATCACATGAGTCACATATGAATTTATGTTCCACTAACTACTTGAGGATATTATAAAATAAATATATACTATTGAAAACTTCTACTAACATGACTATAGCCCAAACCCTTAGGCCAAATGTTCAAAATTTTAAAATGAAGAAATTGGTGGGAAAATGCCAATGCACATCTAATTCAAATTTATCAAAGACCTAGAATCTAATACTGACTCATAAAGACCTAAAATGACTTTAAACACTTGATAATGACTCAAAACATGTGAAATTTGAATGGTATTTATAAAGGGTAGTGATGTTCCCACATCACTTGTATTGCTTACTTGTATCAACTAGTAACTATTGTAGACTTATACTCTACTCTTTTCATCTATCATATGGGATCTATATGAAATAAATCACTATTTACACACTTGTAATCTCACCTGAACTTTTTATCATCTACATGATTTCAATAATAAAAAAGATAATTTCTTGATTACCCACTTCAATCTACTGCACTACTGTCATCAATCCTTTTTATTCACTCTCTTTATCCTCCATCATGTGGACATCATTTTTTACAATCTATAATTTATACTTACTATCCATATTTTCACAATACAAGGCTCTCTTTAAGGATTATATCTCTCTCCCTAACTAATCTTGACTATCATAAACAAATGTGTAATTAAATTTCTTACCTTGGTCAATCAATTGCACTTCATTTTCGAAGCCTTCAAAATGATCTACTTCTTATATGTCCTTTAAATCATCTATTTAGATGAAATTGTCTTATTTTTATTCACTCAAACTGATATTATCCTCCTCTAGGTGATTTTCAACTTCACCCTCTTGCATCCTCATCCTATACATCATCATTTCACTCTTAATTTGATTGCATAACAACTTATTTTGCTCTTTTCCCTCTCTCTTAGCTTTCATATTTATTTTCTTAAATTGTATCTTAATTTTCCACTTAAATGTATTATTTCTCATGACCCATACACAATTTGGTTTCTCACTTTCCTTCATGTTCTCTATTATGATCAACAATTCATCCAATTGCTACCTTACTTCTATCATGTCTTTCTCCATCTCTCTTCTTTTAGTGTCTTCTTGTACTATCTTATCTTTGTGGTAACTCTTATAACTCATGCCCTATTTTATCTTTACTTTTTATATCTTCATCTTATTATTCTCTCAATATTTTGGTCTCACCTAGACCTATTCTCTTTGATAAGCCTCATCCACTTGCCACTCATGACCTCTCTTGAGTCTCTCTCTATGACCTAACTCGGGTCTCTCTCCTCTTTATTATACTTTTACTAGGATACATTTATCTCTCTTTAATCTCACTCTTTATCTCACTCTTGAGCTTTCCAATAGCTCTCTCATACTCTCAAGCCTAACTGGATTCAAGACTACTTACCACAATCTTAACTTTCCATTCATACTTCAACATGAATATATCAAAAACATCAAATGAAAACAAAATTAACATGTAACTTTTGTGATTGTATACTATCCTTAAAAAATTCCCAATGAACATGATGCTATGCTACCAAATGATGCAAATACCTCTTTCATTATTTGCCCTTCCTTATATTTAATACTTACAATCACTAACTCATGCCAACAAACTTCTCAATCTCTCTTGTTTATCAACTTCTCTCTGTATTTGACATCAATTTATTATATGATCCACTCATAAGGATTATTGTATTTATTTCTATCTCTTTTTAAATATTCCATACACTTCTCGCTTGGTTCATACATCTCATCCCATTCATTCTATCTCTTATAAACCTCTCTTGATTATCTTCTCTTTAAGGTCCACTCCCTCTCTTGATTCTTGATGAACTAAACTTTTAATTTCCCTTTTATTCTTCTTGAACACATGTCTATGCCTTCTATATGTTTAATTGGACATATATAACTACTTGGATTTTCATTTAATCATTCACCCTTTCCCTAATACCACTTATGTAACTCTACTCTCCTTTACACTATCCTTGTAACCTTTTTTAGGATATTTGCATTAGTATGGATAATTATGGTGCACTATTGAGAAAATAAACTTAGTTCTGAACAACCTCTATCCTCTTTCACCTTACCATGAAGTTTTAATAACTAATTCACTCCCTAGATACTTTTTATAACACTTGCACATACCTAATTAGGTCTCTTTACTCCACTATAGCACATATTCATAAAAATACATACTTAAAAAGGCCATACAAGTTTGTAACCTTGAAAATATCCTTCTTCATGCCAAAATCCTTCAAACTACTAATTTTTATCCATTTTCATGGGTTAAAATGTATTATATTCAAATTTTAAGATTTTAACCCTAAATTAAGGTTTTTGAGTCATCCACAGACCTGAGAGCCTTTTAAATTGACTTACATGAGTATTTTTTATTTTCAAAACTTGTAAAGATAGGTTTGTTTGACCTACCTTCAACCTCTCAATTCTTAAACTTCTCTTGAATACTAACTAAAATCCTAACTAAGGTTTATACAGGTCAATGTTACATAATCTACCTATGTGTAAACAAATACAAGGTTTAAAATGCATATAAAATTACTTTAAGGTATTAAACATTAATACAAGGTTCCTTTTCACCATATTGTATCTCTACAATACCTTTTATCCATAATAAACTACAAATCATTCACTATTCAATCATTCAACATGTTTGTTGACTGCCTTTTGTAAACATGGTACTTACAACTATTACCCATGTTCTAGTTTTTAAAAAACATAAGCATATATGCAATAAGCTTCCATACACACAAGATTATACCCATTCGTATCTCCTTGACATGCACCACACTTGTCTTAGGCAATTTCCTTCTAACTTTGTTTCTTAATTTCCATGATTATGCTTAGGATTTTGACATAATCCTAAAGAATTACCAACTTTTCAATTTGTATTACAAAACATTATTCCCAAACATCTTAATTCATCAACACATTAAATATGTATCCAAAAAACATTATAAATAAAAGGATAGATAAATATTTAATTCAATCATTCTACTTTTATTAATCTCATTCATTTACATATTCAACTCTGTCTTATGGATATAATACAGAGGTTTTACATTTTTTTCTTATTCATTCTTGGTTCTCTTATGTACCTCTGCCTCTCCAACTTTTAACTAGCTCTTTTAACTTCTACCTAAATCCTATATATGAATATACCATCTACTTCATCTTCAAAAACTTTTTACATGAACAACTAATATTTGGCAACTATTTTTCTTATCAACTTCCTAGACATGGTAAATACATTGCACTTATACATTACTATTGCACCCACACACCTATCTAAGACCTCCTAGATCCTCAAAAACCCATTACAAACATTAGACTTCTCCAAAACACTTTACAAAAGATATAACTTAATTCAAATTTTCAAAATGGTGTTTTGGTGGGAAACTTTCCTAAGCCAAAGAACACTCAACACAAGGACACCTAATGACTTTTGTCACCCTCATTAGGTCCCTATATGACCTATAACACCAAACTAAACCCATAATGATTAAAATACATAATTGAGCACACTGACCTGCTTAATGCCTTTGCATCATATTTCATGTTCATATGTATGGTTTCTTATGCTTTGATTGATCTATATGTTTAAATGAATGGTTTGTGAATATTAAGTGGAATTGAATGAATGTTTTGATAACTGATTCACCCCCCATATCAATCATTTTTCTTCCAATAGGTGCCATATATAAAGTATAAAGTGATACAAAACTTAATAATTTTAAAAAATTATAAGAAGATAGTGTCTATAAAATCCATACCTTTGAACCTTTTCCCAACATCCCATTCCATGAATATTAACATTTTAGCTATCCCATAAATTCCAATAGAGGTTACAGTGGTCACTTCAAGCTTGTGGGAAAAAATCCACCAAAACTTCTTGATTTTGATGATGACAATCTCAATGAGCTTAGCTTGAAAATAAAAACATTAGATCTCCATACTAGTATTATCTTAGTTTCCACCTAAAATCTGACCCCATTCTCACAAAAAGCTAACTGATGAGTTCCCAACTTCTGTGATTTTTCCTAATAATTCCTCTTTCAATAAATATTTCAATGACATAGTTGTTGAATCCATCCATGTGGATCATACCACTCATTATTATAATGATGGTTATGACTTATATGAACCTTAATTTTTTGAATATATGCAAGATAAAGATGAAAAAATCCTTCATTATTGTTCCTCACTTAGTGCTCTTATGATAAATCCTTATTTTCATCTAGCATAAAATTAGTTGATATTGTTAACCCTAGTGCTCTTGTCCCTTAATATTTTCCTAACACCATTCCTTATTAAATTTTTATTAATAGATCCAAGATAGAGTTGATTACACACATCATATAAGTTATTTCTGAGCCTTTTCATATCATGCTTGATGATTTATATATTACATGACCTTATCACTCTATTCCACATTCTGGTCCATTTATAAATGTTGATAGCATGCATGACTAAACTCCTAGATTTATGTTCCTCATCATAGGTTGTATTTGACACCACACATGTTGAAACTACAAGAGGAGCCATTTTATGAGTTTCATAATATTTTTGATCATTTATCTCATGATTGTAGATCTTACAAGATATTTATAGAACACCAAGAACTAAAAAGCCAAGTTCCTATTATGGATAGTTTATCATCTTTATCTTCTACTATTAATATATCTTATTATTTTCAAATTAATAGTTCAAATTATCCAACTAACTACCAAACTCTTCTATATTTCTTGAATGAGCTAGTTAACCTTATCCTTTAGTTGAACATGTTACTTCCAAAGGTTACACCCACATATATCCAAAAAAATGAGAAGGTGTATTACCTTTGGCATGATAGTTCTACATATTCTACATGTTAGTGTAGAGTTATTCAACAACATTTCTTATAATTTTCAAGGCACATGTCTCAAGATCCTTAGCCATGTTCACAAGCCTAGCTAGGATTAAGGAATAGCCTCCCCTATGGCCAGAACCACCTCTTTAACTAGAAGATATGTGTCCATTACTTCATGAGTGGCACCCTCCATCCCTTACTTATGTTATTATCATCAAGTGCACCTGATTCCTTCTCATTATAATGCACCTAATTTTTATCTTGAGCTCATCTACAAGTAAGTCCTTGCATGACTCTCAAAAAATATAGAGGAGACTATGGTTCAAGTTATATATCAAATAAAATGAGACTTGATAAGTGTTTTTTATTTACTTAGTTAAACTTAGGTTTTAAAAGGACCTAAAAACCATAGTTAAACATTAAAAATACAAACTAAAAAAGATGAAATAAGGATAATAAGGCCTATCAGACGTAAATATTTAGCAAAAATGTAGTAAAAAAGACCTAAACCAAACCTCACAGACACATCCCCCTACTAAATTTCCATAGATTGAATTTCCTTCCTACTACCACCCATTAATTTCCTTGCACTACCACTCAAAATCTCTATTTTTCAGCCCCTATACTTCTATCATGTTTTTACTTTGTTTCACTGAGCCTTTGATCTTCTTTGCGGATGATTTACCTTTATTTGTGTTGTGACTCCTTGGGGTGATGATGAGTATTTCCTTGACTTTAAGGGTTCCCTCTAACTTACCCCTTTCCTTCATTTATTTTTCCCTAGTCCCTTCCCTCAAATAATCAATTTATTTTTTAAAATTGTTCCTTTTTCCATGTATGAAACCATCTACCTGACCAATTTCTACAAATTTTCATGGAACTCTGTCAGCTTCTGCCTGAGGCCCTCTGGAAGATTGGTAAGGTCCTCATCCCCCTTCTATACCTTTTCCACTTTAACCTCATGGATCTTAAAATTGTTTTTATCCATGCCCTATTCAAATTGAAGGCTCCTATTAAATTTCTTGCTAGAACTCTTCTATGGGGGAGATGGGTCACAAGCCTTTCTCTTTTCCTTCTTCCCTCTCTCCTATGGATGGGTTGGGTAGGTGAGACTTGACAAGTGTTATTAATTATGATTTGTATACATATTTCATGATTTTTTTGAGAAAATAATTCATTATTTCATATAATTTACTTCACATTTATCACATGATTTTGTCTCGTGTTATTTAATTTAGCATATGTGATGTTCATTTTATATATGTTTCTTGTACCATGATATTTATTTTTTAGCATGATATTTAATTTACAACTTTATTTTTATAACACCCTATCTTTGGTCATTTTTTATTTTAGTCTCTTTGGTATTTTTTTTATTATCCCTATTTTGGGATGATTTATCTCACTTATAGTCAACCGTAGTCTCCCTTGAGAATCTTTGGTAGCACCTTTAAGTTTTATTTTTTAGCATTTATTTTTCACTTACAATCACCCTTAATTTCCCTTGTTGATATTTGGTATCAATTTTGGGTTTTACTTTCCAAAATTTATAACACCTTACATTCAGGCTTAGTTTCCTTGTGATTATTTGGTACCTTTTTTCATTCCCCCTATTTTAGAATATTTTTTCTTAACAGTTCTTGTGTTAGACCCCTTCTATTTTAGTATGACTTATCTAGTGACATGATCACCATATTTCATAGCATTTCCTTTTTTGGAATTTCCATTTTTATTATTTGAATTATATTTCCACGTACTTTCAAATCCCCTCCTTTTTCCTATTCACTTTTGAAGAAAAACTCTCCATTCTTATAGTCAGCTACTATAAAATACTCATTTTTATCACCCTTTGCACATGGATGGATCTTCCATGATACCTATCTTTCCTTGTCCTTTCACTTGAGGCACACTTGGGTTAGTTTCAAGATTTAACTCTTTTATATAGTGTGAGTCTATGATTCTTTATACATCATGGTATTTAGGTCTCCTATTTAGCAGCTAGGTGTATGATCTCTTGTGTTAGTCATACTTGGGACCCGTGATTGGTTTTTTCAAATATGTATAGAGAAAGAAAGTAGAAAAATATAAAATAGTCAAAATCCATATTCTAAAAAAAGGAAATGTTAAAAGGAAAAATATTTTAAAATTTATATCATACCAAAATATGTGATATTTTATCACATCTCATATTCTAGTCGAAGATCAATTTCCATAGTTGTCCTCATGATAGATCCAAGGTCCATTATGGTGTGGAAGGCTAGTAGAATAGTATAAGAGGTCTCATTATTTATCTATATTACACTCTAATGACACCTAATTTATTATTCAAATACCCAATCTTCAAACAAAGGTTGATGGATTTATAAGGGATCTTGAGGAGTGAGGCACATGTGGGAAGGTAGGATCTTTTTTATTTTACATGCATCTAGCCTTCATGGGATGATTTCTATACTTCAATTATTAGATCAAGCTTATGATTTCTAGGTGGGATTTTCTAGGTCCTTAATTTTGATATTTATTAGCCTTGTCTACTTGATTAGAGTGTATTATCTCTGCTAAATATGTCTATATCACTCTTATAGTGCCTTGCATCCTTATATCTCCATTTTATATTTCCCATTGTCCCCTTGATGGATATTTATTTTAACTAACTACATCCCTCTTATTTATATTCCCATTTTCTATCTATTTGCTCAAAATTGACTCTTTATCTTTATTTACAATGCCTCTTAGCTTTTTCATTTGTGAGTTGCATTGTAAGACCTTGGGAATACAACCAAGTATTCCTACAATATACCATCACATTTATTTTCAGCACCTATCTTCATCATCATAGTCATGCCTTTAAATGGTCATGTTTTACTAAATTTTATTTAGTAAAAGCATTGATTTCAAGTATTCACTCATTAGAGTCATTACATCTCTTTGTTGAAAATCCTTGTTAGATTTGAGTTCACACTCATCTTACATTGGACGTTCTCTTACATAAACTTTATCTTGCCTATTTTTTTAATTTAAGTTCTTAATTTTATTACATCATATGAAATTTTCAATTATTCTCATATCCTTATTTGATTATAATTTGTTTTTCCTTACATCATATGACATTTTCAGTTACTCTCATATCCTTGTTTGATTATCATTTGTTTTTTCTTACATTAGATATATATTTTTCACAATTTTTTTTGCATCTTATGTTTTTTTTTTTTTTTTTTTTTAATTTTGATGTTAGTTATGACTTATTGTTTAGAATGTTTTACATATCCTATGTTTTGACTTAACATTTTAATATTAATAACATTTGAGTATGTTTTAGATTCATTTATCTCATATTTAGTTTTACACATATTTTGTTTATTAATTTTTACATCTACTTACTTAAGATGTCATTTTTACACTTTAATCACATTTTATAGAGAATATTAAAACATACATCACATAATAACATCCTCATAATGTGACATTATAACCATAGTTTGTGCTAGAATAAAAAACATAAGCACAAGTCCATTGAAAATATAAAGAATGATATGTGTGTGTGTGGGCGGATGTGGGTGTGGGTGGGTGTGTGTGTGTGTGTGTGTGTGTGTGTGTGTGTGTGTGTGTGTGTGTGTGTGTGTGTGTGTGTGTGTGTGTGTGTGTGTGTGTGTGTGTGTGTGTGTGTGTGTGTGTGTGTGTGTGTGTGTGTGTGTGTGTGTGTGTGTGTGTGTGTGTGTGTGTGTGTGTGTGTGTGTGTGTACATATATGTGCATACATATACATATACACGTGTGTCAAATGTGTTCTACATAAAAAAATATTTATCAACATGTGTACATATAAATTCATTGTCTACCTTCATCCCCCATGTGGTGGGTGAGATGCCACACTCTCTAAGGAACATAAAAATCTAGCCATCAATAAAGACCTCTCTCATGTCTAGGTATGAGATCAAAATATTGTGACCTCTCCTTGTGCTCTAACCAACTCTATCTCTAGATAATGTGGTCGCACTATATTCATTCTATGTGTATTAATATTCATGGTCAAGGTATCCTATGGTACACCTACATGTTACCATGCTACAACATCTCATCCTATTGGACTATTTATATAGAAACTATATTAGCCTACTATCATTATTGTATGTATCACACAACTAATCTAATTAATATAAATAAGATCACATGCTCTCTAGTAGATGGTATAATGGGGTCCACCATTTGTATGGTGTTTTTCTTTTGTAACCTATGATTTAAGATCTCATGGTGTCTGACCTTGGCCATCATCCTCCACTATGTCATATTTATTGATGCACCTATAAAATAAAACAAAATTCAAAATTATATATCAAATATGCAAGTAAATCTATCACTATTACCTAACATTTTTATCTCTAATTTTATAAAATTAAAATGATAGCAAAAAATTAACACAAATATCCTTTTTACCTATTTGAGCGAGATTATTTATAATGGTCTCTCTAACTGACCTAACTCCAAAAACAATCTCATTATCTTAGCTAAATATAGGTTAGACCCATACCCATCTCTCATTCTAAAACACCAAGACCTGACTCCTTGATGGCTAAAATCATCCTTGAATGACCTATATGTCCTATCTAAGTGGTTCCACTTCTGCCATAGTAACATTGGGACCAACTCCCACCTACTCTAATACTCTCTCTTACCATTACTATCAACACCATCTCCCACCATGTGGGGCACAAGAGTTCTCAAAATTGGGATGTTGATTGGTATGCCTATAACACAATTTTTTACATCTCCCTTGAATATCTCGCCTAATGGGGTGAAACTACCAATGTTGTTTCCTAGTGTGTCTATCTAAGTTTTTTAAGAGCTCAATTTCATGACTAAGGCTCTAAGAAATAGGTTTAATGACCTATGACCTGGGCCCTCCCATTTCCATGACATTAGGTCCATGACATTAGGTCCATGACACCCATTAATCCATAGTGCCTTGGTATGGTGTCCATACATTCTAATATATGTGAATGGTATCTAGTGATATCTATAGAGGGATCCATATCACCACCTGATCTTGTTCTCACATCCTCACATGAGGTAGGTGTTCCTTGATCTGGTGAGGTAGTCTTATAGTCTAATAAATATGGAATAACTAATAGATATAGCAAGTGAATAATGTCATAGCTCCTAGTTTTTAACATAGTACCCTACTCTAAGGAAAATTGACAAAAAATAATGATATATATTATCATAATATGATCTAACATGTGACCAATCAATTGCATGGTCATAAGCTTGATGTTGACCTTTCAGATATCTAGAATGCCATAGAATTAGATAGTAATAGAATAATAATTATCTTGTGATCATCATACTAGTAAAATCTTATGGCTCATTGAGTAATATCTTAATTCTTTGTTATATATAGGGTTGCATCACATCTAATTAGTTTGCCCTCAATGGGCAACCCTAATATAACATGCACATCTTCTAGGGTGATGGAAACCTCTAATGTGTCATGATCCAAATCCAACCTAAAGGTATCTATAATAATATTCTAGCACCCAAGGAACATATAAATAATCTAAAGACTAAGAGGGCACCAAGACAAATCCATAATCTCATTGAAGCATAAAATGATACGTCATGCTCTGTCCACATCTATAACTATGGCTAGTAGATCCAATAGCTAGCTCACATATAATATCCTCTAGAGTCACCTTTGTCTCTACAACACATTAAATAAAATACCAAATTTGATATTTGATTTAAAATTATCTAATAAAATTAAGAACTAACTAAAAATTTGCATCAAAATAAAAAATGGCCTTTATCCTTACTGTATCGATAAATTTTATCTTTTGCCATTACATCAACTAGTTGTAATTTATGTTGTATCATCCATGTATTTTTAATTCGATTGTATCTACCATACTTGTATTATATTGGCCATTCACTTCCTTCCTACAACATTAACCACATGCATACTATATCATCCATGTTATTTATCTTCCCTATTACATGAAACATACTTATACTATATCAGCCATTCATTTTTTCCTTATAGTACTATTCGTATACATAATGTATAATCTATATTTCTCATTTTTCTATTGTATCAACCATACTATATGATATTCACCATTTAGTCTTTATTTTTGTTAAAATATTATTATTTTGTCTTCTTTTACCCACCTACGGACCATGATAGTTACTGTCATTAAATACATAATTTTTCAAATTTGAAATTTAGTCTATCATTTAGATTTGGGAAATAAAGGATGAGTTCAGTGAGTTTAGTCATAAATACAAAAAGAAAAGAAGAATAATGTGAGTTGTATATTGTTTGCAATGCAATAGCAGGGTAGAGGAATGTGAGTAGTAGAAAACATTCCAATAGAGTAGCAGTAAAAAAGAAGAGAATGTGTAGGAGAGAGATAGAGAAGTAGAAGAGATATACCCATAATAGAAGTCTATAAGAAGATGATGTGTGAAAAAAAAAAAAAAGAGCAAAAGTCCATAGAAAAGGGGAAAATAGAGTAGGTAAAAAAATAGGGTATTTTTGTGAGTTGTTTTTGAAAACAACAACAACTGTATATGTAAAAAAATTCAAGGTTTTATAGATATATATGTGTGTGTTTATTCCTCTACATTCTCTCTCCCTTGCTTTATTTCTTCAATTATTTATTGCTTCCCACCTAGGCCTTTCATTTGGTATTATTTTCTACATTTGTTTTTGTTAAAATTCTCTCCTACATAGCCAATAGTACTGCTATAGTTTTTTCCTACAACTGGTATCAAAGCTATTGGTAAAGGGTAGCCAAGTTATGAGTGCATTCAGATATGGCATCAATAAGTTTAGGGTTTTGGTAGTATCCCCCATGTTTGATGGAAAAAAACTATGATGTGTGGAACATCAAAATGAAGACAATATTCAACTCTCAAGAGTTACGGGAGTTGGTTGAATCTGAGTAAAATGAGGTTGAAACATGGTAACTTTCAATGCCTTAAATCAAGAACAAAAGAATGTGTTAAAGGAGAATAGGAGGAAATATGCCAAAGCACTCAACTACATACAAATGGCTTTGGCTGACTCAATCTTTCCTTGGATATCAGTAGATATCCATTTTAAGTAATCATGGGATATCTTGAAAAATTAATATCAAGGGAGTGATAAGGTGAAGATTGTCAAGTTGCATCTCTTAAGAAGAGACTTCGAGACCCTAAAACTGAAGGAGAATGAGTCTATCAATGACTTCTTCATAAGAACTATGAACATAGTAAATCAAATGAAGACATGTGGTGATACCATTGAAGACCATAGGATCATTGACAAGGTGTTAAGGATCCTTCCAATTACATTTGACCCTATAGTAGTTGTTATAAAAGAGTTAAAATATTTGAGGCAAATGATGGTTGATGAGCTAATTGGTTCTTTACAAACCTATGAACAAAGATTGAATAGGTTAAGCACCTCCTCCCATGAGCAAGAATTCAAGACCAATGTTAATGTGAAATGAATGGGGAGAGGATCAAAAAATAGAGGAAGAGAAAGAACTTACAGTAGTCAATAAGGTGGAAGACATTGCCATCAAAAAGCACTTGGAAGAGGAAGGAATATAAACACTTCTAGAGGTGGATCTACACAAAGGTATGATAAGTCTAGCATCTAATTTTATTATTGCAAGAGGTATGGACATTATGCTAGTGAGTGTATAAAGAAGGAGTATAACGTGGATAGGTAGAATTCTAATTTCACTCATACATAAGAGGCTAAACCAAATAGGAATGAGAAAGGAGGAAACTTGTTTATAACATGCAACATTATTGAACAAAGTGGCAAAGAGACATGGTATTTAGATAGTGGTTACAACAACCACATGAGTGGGAATAAATAGATGTTTATCCACATAGATAAGACAATCAAATCAAAGGTAAAGATGGGAAATAATGATAAGGTTGCCATCATGGGAAAGGAAAACATTTCAATCCACACTAATTAAGGTGACAAAAGGTAAATTCATGATGTTTACTATGTACCCATGTTGAAACATAACCTTATCAACATAAGGAAACTTATGCAAAAGGGATACAAGGTCATATTTGAGAATGGTGAGTGCATCATCTTTGATAGGAGTGGCTGAAATAGGAAGATAAAAATAGTCAAGATGATAATCAATTGAATGTTTCCATTAAGAATGCAAAGTGAGATCATAGTAGCATTAAAAACAATGATGGTATATTACCTACTCTTTGGCATCTCAGGTAAAAAAAATTGAGCTTTGGAGGGCTGAACCTTCTTCATAAGAAGCACATGGTGAAGGGGATACCCATTATAGAATAACCAAACAAGTTGTGTGAAGGATGCATATTAGGGAAGCAACATAGGAGTGAATTTCTCATGGGTAAGGCATGGAGAGCTAGATCTCCATTAGAGCTGATCCATTTAGATTTGTGTGGTCCAATTAAGACCCCCAGCCTATCCAAAAATGTATATTTAATGACATTCATAGATGACTACAGTAAGAAGATATGGGTGTACTTCTTAAAGAACAAATTATAAGTATTTAAGACCTTCAAGCATTTCAAATCCATGGTGGAGAAGTAAAGTGGTCATTACATCAAGATTTTGAGGATGGATAGAGGGGGAGAGTATATTTCTAATGAATTCATGAATTTTTACAAGGATCATGGCATAAAGAAAATTTTTTAAGCTGGGTATACACCACAACAAAATGGTGTGGCTAAGAGGAATAATAGGACCATCCAAGAGATGGCAAGGAGCATGCTAAAGGTAGAAGGTTTGCCTAATGATATTTGGGTTGAGGCTATAGGAAAAACCATGTACTTGTTGAACATTTGTCTAATGAAGAGTGTAAGGGATGTAATCCCTCAAGAAGCATGGAGAAATTAGAAGCCAAGTGTTAAACACCTTAGAGTGTTTAGTTGTGTAGCATATGCATACATACCCAAGCAAAGAAGAACAAAATGGGATGACAAAGTTGAGAAGTGTATTTTCATCAGGTATAGTGACCAATAAAAGGCATATCGGTTGTATAATCCCATCACCAAAGATCTCATAATTAGTTGGGATGTTCAATTCATTAAGAATGAATATTGGGAAGAGGGACAAGGAGAAGAGCATGTTGAAATAAGTGTTGGTGGACCCTTCATTGAATATAAAATAATAGGTGGTACAACCACCAATGCACCAACATGGACACCTATGTGATAAAGGGCTGATTCATTTAGTGGAAACAACCATCAAGGAGGTCAAGGAGTTGTTCAAAAGTCAACAACCTCCTCCTTCAACTCAAGTCAACATCAAATAAGGACAAAAAGCTTTAAAAAAAATTATGAGCAGTCAAGGTATGAGAAAAATGAGGATGAAACTATGAATTATGCACTCTTTCTATCAATTGATCTAATCTACTTTGAAGAAGCAGTCAAGGACAACAAGTGGTGTGAGGCTATGGATGAAGAGATGTATGCCATAGAGAGAAATGACACATGGGAGTTAGTTGACCTACCAAAAGGAAAAAAGGTCATATGAGTTAAGTGGGTATATAAGACAAAAACTACTCCTAAAGGAAAGAGAGGCATAAGGTAAGGCTAGTGGTGAAGGGCTACAATCAAAAGCCTAGACGTGATTATAATGAAATGTTTACATCCATAGCAAGGCTAGAAACCATAAGGATAATCATAGCCATTATTTCCCAACACAAGTGGAAGGTGCCTTAAATGGATGTGAAGTCAACATTCTTGAATGGAGTGCTAGAAGAAGAGGTCTATGTGGGACAACCACCCATATATGAGATTCTCAAGCATGAGAACAAAGTGTATAGGCTAAAAAAGGCATTGTATAGGCTTAAGCAAGCCCCAAGAGCATGGTACAACCGTACAAACTCATACTTATTAAGTAGCAATTTTATCAAGAGTGTAAGTCAGCCAACACTATACATCAAATCATGTAAGGAAGGTATGTTAATTGTTTTATTGTATGTGGATGATCTAATATTCACCAGTAATGCAAATTAGTCTATTAAAGATTTCAAAACAATCATGAAAAATGAATTTGAAATGATTTGGGCTTTTTAAAGTACTTTTTGGGATAGAATTCAAGAAAATGGATGAAGGCATATTCATATGCCAATCTAAGTATATAAAAGAGGTTTTGGAAAGGTTCAAGATGTTGGACAGTAAGCATGTATTCACTCTAGTTGAGACAAGCCTTAAGTTGTGAAAAGATGATTGAAATAGCAATGTAGACCCCATTCACTATAAGAGTCTAGTGGGAATCCTAATGTATTTGACTAAAACAAGGCCAAACATCATGTATGTAGTTATCCTCATATCAAGATTCATGGAGATTCCAAAGGAGACATATTGGCAAGTTGGTAAGAGGATATTGAGGCACTTGAATGGAAAAAGGGATTATGGTGTTTTATATGCAGAAGCAGATGAGTTTTATCTTATTGGTTAAAAAATAGTGATTGGGTAGGAAGCCTTGATGACCAAAAGAGCACTTTTGGGTATGTATTTCATCTTGGGTTAGGAGCCATATCTTGGGCTTCAAAGAAACAACTAATAGTGTCACTTTCTATAGCTGAAGTGGAGTATATAGCAGCCAATGCAACAACATGTTAGGCTATATGGTTGAGAAGGGTACTTTATAATTTGCATGAGGATAAACAAGGATCTTATACAGCCTATTTTGTCAATGTATCATCCATAACATTGTCAAATAACTTCATGTTTCATGGAAAGAGAAAACACATTACATTCAGGTATCACTTCACTTGAGAGTTAGTTGAAAATAATGTCATAAGGCTTAGTTTTTACAAGTCTAATTAGTAGCTAACTTATATTTTTTCTAAGCATTTATCTAAAGACACTTTCATGAATTTAAGAGGAAGGTTAGGGGTCATAAATATAGCAACATTAGGCCTACATAGTGTTATGGTAGCTCTGGAGTCTTATAGCAGAGCTATAGACTCAAATAATCTAGCTATAGACTCCTACAAAAAAAATATGGACTCCATCAGTCTAGCTATAGACTCCTACATAAAAACTATAGACTCCATCAATCTAGCTATAGATTCCTATAGAAAAAATATGAATTACATTAGTAAATCTATGGACTCCATCAACAAATTTATGAACTCCATCAACAGATCTATGGACTCCATCAATATAACTATGGACTCCTACAACAAATCTACAGACTCCATCAAAAAATCTATGAACTCCATCAGCAGAACTATGGACTCCTATAGCAAATATATGGATTCCATCATAAAAACTATGGACTCCATTAGTAGATCTATGGACTTCAGTAACAAAGCTTTGGACATGCATAGAAAGGATGCAAAAGCATTTGGTAAGTTAAAAAGAAGTTATAAGGAGGTTTTGGAGACTGATAAGAGTCTAATTGACCATGATAGGAAGGTCAAAAATAAGGGGGAGTGTTAAAATGTTATAATTTTGACTTCTTACACCCACCTTCGAACCATGACAATTGATATCATTAAATATAGAATTTTTCAAATTTGAAATTTAATTTGATGTTTAGATTTGGGTAGCAAAGGATGAGTTAGGTGAGTTTAGTCATAAAGAGAAAAAGGAAAGAATAATAATATGAGTTGTAGATTTCATTCAATGCAGTATCAGGGTAGAGGAATGTGAGTATCAGTTAAAAAGAAGAGGATGTGCAGGAGAGAACTAAAGTAGTAGAAGAGATATGCCTATCACATCAGTCTATAAGAGGAGATTGTGTGAGCAAGAAAGAGAAGAGTAGTAGTCTGTAGAAAAGGGAAAAATAGAGCAAGGAACAAAACAAGGTATTTTCATGAGTTATTTCTAAAAATAGTAGCAATTGTATATGTAAACACTTTAAAGGTTTTTTAGATATATATATATATGTGTGTGTTTATTCCTCCACATTCTCTCTCCCTAGCTTTATTTCTTTAGTTTCTTATTGTTGCCCATCAAGGCCTTTCATTTGGTATTATGTTTTTCATTTCTTTTTGTTAAAATTCTCTCCTACATAGCCAATACTGTTTATATAGTTTTGTCCTAAAATTTTTACATTATTAACCATAATTGTATCATATCAACTAGTTTTAATCCTTATTTTATTGTATCAATCACCATATAAAGTACCATTATTTTTATTAATATTTTTACTTGACTGTATCAACCTCACATGATAGTATCAACCATTTTTGTGATTTTATGCTGCCAACTATATCATTCTCATCAATACAGTTTATTGGAAATAATGTTTTTTATTTTGGCCTAATAAATACATTTAGCCCTAAATTTGACACTTTAAACACCACTAGTCACGTGATATAATGTTCTCTATATTTTGAAATTTGTTGGGGTAAATTATGCCACATGAATTTGGCTTAGCTAGTAGTTTTCATAAATATAGTCTATATATTAAAATTTACCAAATAAAATAATTAATAGATCACTTACCTATATGGATCCTAAAATATCTCCTTGGTATCCTCCCATTCATCTGCCTCATCATCCTCAAGCCATCATCCCTCATCATGTCATAAATGGTGGTCTAGAGCTCTATTTTGTCAAAATATCAAATGGATAAATGTCATTACTTTTACCTATTTATAGTAAAAAATTTAAATTATAAATTTTTTAGTTATTTACCTCTAGATTTCCTATTTTTATCATATATTTATTTCTGTGGGTCATTTTCACAAACTGAAAGAAGTGTTAGGATATCTTTTTAGTAAGGAATTTTTAGGTGCCAATCAAAATTATATCCTTGATACACCCCTTTGTTACCATTGTTACATCTTAAGTCTTAGTGAAAGCCATACTTTATATCATAGGTGTAAGTTTTATAACCCTACACTCTTAACATTCCAGTGTGGATGACCCTATGATAGGTCTACATCTATCTAGGTACTTAGCTACTCTATCAAGTGTCTATAGCCTCTATTGCTATGAACTTTGTTTGTGTCCTAATCTATTGAAAGAAAGAGTATTGTTATAGGTCATCCTAGCTAGTATATACACATTGTGCTCTCATAATAAATTTAACACTATTTAAATGCATTTTTGTGAAATAATGGATCATCATCACTCCAAACATGGCATAAGTTCCATACACTTTTGACATCCCCCATTGAATGTGTCATTCATCACCAAATGTTGGTATCATGTTGATGCACCATCTGTCTATCTATATACTATACAATTTCTTATAAGAGATAGGTTACATGTGATTATTTTACCATTATATGGAGATTTAAACCACATTAAGTGAAACCACACCCTATTTCCATATCCATATGGTATCCCAAATTAATCAATCACTAGAAAAATAAAGATCACTCCCCACCTAAAATAGTCTACTATTGTGTGGGCCTTCTTGGGGCATTTAATTTTATCATTGTAAATAAAAATTTTAATGTTAAATTGTAACATTTTAGTTCTTATTTTTCATGATGTATAGATATTGTTTATTTATGTTGTCCTAGTGGATATCCACATAATTTTTGATGACAAGGCATGCCACTAAATGGGTTGCCTAATCATCTAAATGTTCAATAGGAAAAGTGAATTTAGGTTTTTAAAATTTAACATCATGACAACTCTTTTAAATTATTTGGTGTTTGTTATGACCTATTTAATATAATATCTAGTATAAGGCAACCTAATTAATTTTTTTATGCATTTGGGTGATGTTTTCATTTTATGCCTTGCAAAGTATATTATGTCCTCATACATTTGAAAAAAGAGAAACAAAAGAGAAACCTTACTAAATTTTTAGGTTTCTCTTTTTTGGAAATTCAAATAATTGGGGCATTCCTATATTTTCCAAATTAATTTTTACTCTAGCATTAGACATCATCATCATTCCATATAGTCTAAATTTTGTTCCTTATATAATGCAGTCCTTTTTAATTTTGAAACATTATTCATCATGCATTGGTTTTATCCTTAAATCCTAAATTGATCTACCTTAGAATTTCATTCCACACCACACAAACATGTGTATATAAATTGCATCTCAACTATCTTCTCCACTACCTCCTCTCCATTATTTCCTTCAATTTTTTCTTTCGTAACTTATTTCATGAATATTAATCCACCCCTTATGTGTATGGTAGTGTGTAAGGAATTCTTACATGTATTTTACATTATAATTAATTTCCTTTGCAATGACATCCTTGGTCTTTGTCCCTTCTTGTAAACCCTCAGTCAATATATTCTTTCATACCCTAAAATTTTTCTTTGGTTCTAATCTTTAGCAAGCTTTAATGGAAGATAATTCTTCTACAACCCCTTTTACTTCTAAATTAAGTTGAATTTCAGTCCCTTAGCTTGAATTTCATTGATAAACTATCTACATTTCGATTTTGCATCAATATCTTACCTTAAATTTTCTTAAAACCTATAATTTATTCATAATTCTCTATGCCCTAGTGTCTTGTTTTCTCTATAGCCTTAAATTTTCTTAAAACTTGCAATTTATTCACAATTATATGTTCCTTATATTTTTTTTTACTCTTCACTTTGTGGCTTGTTTAATTTTTTTGAAAATTCTAAGTGGTAAAAAATGAGTGTATGGGTCAATTTATATTGCTCATCAACATTAATGACCTAAAGGTGATTTCTATTTTTTTTAATTTATCATCATTATAATTTTCATGCATTAGTCTAACCTCATAGTTATGTCATCCTTATGTTGTTTCCTTTAGGTGTGACATATGCCTTTTAATTCCTCTTGCATTCTTGGGCATAATGAATAATTGATTTTTTTCCCCCATTCCATTCAATGCCCATGTATCTAGATACTTAGTTGCTTATGTGTACATCCACCAGCTATCCATAAATGGTGTAGCATCTCTTTTCACCCTACCTAAACTAACTATGTGACTTGTATTCCATTGCATCAATTCATTTAAAAATTCTTGTTTTAATTATGCACCCATGTACATTTATAGATACCCCATTACATTATTACTTTTTTCAAATTTATGCACACAATTGCTACCTTTTAAAATTATGAAATAATATTCCTAATATAAAAATGGTAGATGATGTTCATTGGATGAGAGGCCTATGTTACTTGCATGCACATAATTATAAAAAAAAATGATACATGAACAAAACTTATCACTTATTATAAAAATAAATAAATTAAATTATTTCACATAATATTCCATGAAAATACACTCATAGAGCTACTTAGACTTATGGCATAAGGATTTAAAGGAAACCCTTTTCTCGACTTGCCTATTTGGAATTATAAGGATGCCCACTTTATTTATAATATACTAATATAATAAAAAAAATTATACTTATTTTTAAAATTAAAAAAAAAAAACTAGAAACCAAAAAATATGTTTGGGTGTTATATCTTATAACATGCCTTATTTGAGGAGCTCATAAAATGTTAAAAATGGAAAGGCTTGAGCTTACTCCTATTGAAATTCCCTAGTGTTTCTCCATCCAAAGTGTGAAGTTACATGCACATGTTTAGAGAACATAATGAACAATATAGGGACCCCTCTCACAAATATAAAACTTTATTGGATGATTTTCATATATTTAGTCATACAACACGTGCACATATTTTTTTAGATTTTTTCCCTTTATGTGTTTATCATGCTTTTTCAACTCCTTGAATCCATTTAACTAGGATGTAATTTTTATCTATATTCTATCCATGCGTCCACTAAATCATTATCATCTAATCGATTTAAACATGTAAGGTGTAGGGAGGGTACCAAAAATTCCATACGTAAAATAACTTCCTTACTAAATACCAACTAGAATGGGGTAGATTTTATCAATCAATTTTAGGTTATCCTATATGTCCAAATTATTTCAAATACCCCATCATCCTAATCCTTGTGTCCTACATCATAGATCGTGCCAATAATATTTTTGAAAACTTCTACTATCCCATTAGTATTAGAATATTTAATGTCTAAGTATTTCCCCTTATGAAGCCTTAGCTAATTTCGGTTAATTAAATAATAATAATGCTTTATTATTTATTAAAATAGGTTGAAAACTTCATGTAAATAAATAATCAAACATATTTATTTATTTATTACCATTAGTTCTAAATGTTATTGGGGAGAGTTTGGACCTGTTGGTTATAACAGTCCACCTCCACACCCAAATATAAAAAGGGATTTATCCCTTTGGTAAATCATACTTGAATTATTCAAACTTACTTGGGTGATTAAAAGAGTTTTGTGAATGCATGTTTGATAGAGAAAAAGTGAGGAGGGAAATTTTATATTGAGTGAAGTTTCTCAATTATATGAATAATCATCATAGTTTTTTTTTACCTCTTTGAGGTTTTACACACTAAACCTATGTTCATTGATTTAGGTTTTATCTATGTTATTTTCTAGTTAATTTCATATCTATATTCAGTATATTACATATTATCATTAAATTCTATTATAGTTTTAGAGCTTGGGGATGTGTAGTTAATTAGCAAGAAATTTATTGAAGATCCATACCCCTGTGCATTCATTTTCTCACTCATATTCAATATTGTACAACAAATTATAGCCATGGGTGCATATAATTTGACTTGAAATTCTTATTGCTTCAATTTTAGTGTTGTGGACCCATATAAAAGACAAATTGAGCATTTCAACCTCCATTCAAACACTACAGACCTTTTTTAAAGAAAAATGAGATATTTTTTGAATCCAACTCAATTGGGATCCCATAATTAGTTTTTGTATGGTTATCCATGCCTAGAATAATTTAAAATAAACTTTACAAAGCTTTTACTACTAGTTTATAGTGTTTAAAGGTTGTTTTCTCAATCAAATTACCTGATAAAACTACTACTAGACCTTTGAAGCATCATGGGCTTCATTTAATTTTTAAAAATCCATATGAGGCACCATTTTATGGATCTAGTTGCTAAAAAACATTTTTTGAGTTAAAAAATCTATTTTAAACTTAGTTCTAGAATTAGCAGGCTAAATCAAGAAGGCTTGCAAAGTTTCAAGGGCTCTCACAGCTTAAATTCATAGATCTCATCTCCATGCTACTACTACTACACCATAATTTTGTGTGGAGCATACTACAGGTATGCAAATATTTTTTTACATAGTTGTTTGAAATATTTAAAAATTAATTTATTTATTAAAAACAAAATTTACATGCAAATTAAAAAGGGACCCACCTCTAAATTAGATTTTTAATCTAAATGTTAAAAACTTTAATCTATTTTTAGTTTTTTTAAATTACATGCACGTATTTTATATATATATATATATATATATATATATATATATATATATATATATATATATATATATATATATATATTCAAAAAATTAGATAAAAATAAATATAATAATGTGCATGTAAATTCTTAAATAATTTTGTATAAGGGTTGGTAACTAAGGTGGTCTAGCATTCAAAACCCTTTAAAACTAACTTTTTAAATATTTTTTGACTTGGTTAAATTATTTTTTCAAAATTAATTAATTTTGAATTCTATTTTTTGGTTTATGTGCCATCTTTCTCATGTGTAAAAACTTAGACATGTTGACCTTGTTTTGACATTTGACCTAGTAAATGTTTTGTCAAGCTTAGTCATGTGACTAATCGATTCCTAGGTTTTAGCACATTATAGATGCATTAAAGACATCCATTTTTTATTTTAAAGCCTCTTATTATAAATTTTACACCTTTTTTAATCATAGTGTTTAAATACTTATTTTATATGACTCTTGTGATAGATTAGTTCATTTTGCTTCAATTTTTTCACATTGTTTAGCATATATTTGAACAAATTTTACTTGTTAATTCTTGTAATTTGATTTTTTCTCAAATAAATTTAAAATTTACATTAAAAAAGGTTCATTTTTAATAATTTTTCTTATATTAGTATATTTTTTTGACACTTATGACACCTTATTTTGTTGCAATTTTTCATAATTTTCTTGTTTTGTCTAGCTTTAACTTGAAAAAATATTATTTGTCTAAACTTGTAATTTATTTTATTTTTCAAATAGAGTATAAATTCACATTTAAAAAGGGCTCAAAGTTAAGCATTATATTGTTTTATACTATCATTATAAAGATAAGCTATGGCTTTTCCTAACTTTGTATTAGATAAATCTCAAATACTTAATAAATCAAACTATATTATTTAAAAAAACCACATTAAATTAGAATTTATGACCAGAAAGCTATAGGACATTATCATCAAGACTAAAAAATCCCTATCATAATGACATGCAACACCTGAGCTTTCAAATATATTTCAACATAAATCACAAGAATCCATGTTGATTATCTTACAAGTGTTAAGGATTAAATCCTAATCCATATCAAAAATCAAGAGTCTCCTAGCAGTTCTTGAAAACTCCTTGAGTCTATGCATTAGACACTTGTCTCTCTAAGATTATTAAAATAATTCTTGAATTACCAACTATACCTATGAAAGATGATGAAAAATTTGTTAACTTTCTTGCTAAAATTAATAATATTAAAGATCAGTTAGATGGATGTAACTATAAGCTAATTTAATATAATTTTTATATTTCATTACTCAACCTAATATTCATGAAAAAAATTATAATTTTATCTCAATTTTAAATTTAAAGTACCAAAAAAAGAAATCCATCCCTGACCTCACTACCTTGTCAAATCTTCTAATTCAATCAGAGAAGGTGATGTCTAAATTTGATTCTAAAGAGAATACCACTCAAGGAATTATCACTCTCAACCATGTTTTTGATAATAATAAAAACCAAAAATCTAACCCAAATTCTGCTAAAATTAAAAATGAGAATAAGAAATCTAGAAATAAGAATCATAAATCTAAGTTTAATGGGAATTGTAATTTGTGTGGTAAATTTGATCATATAAGGGAAACTTATTATTTAAAAAAAGATAAAATCAACAATAAACCTCTAAAAATAACAAAGGTAAGAAATATAATCAAATCCATTAGAAGAATCAAAACCCTAATAAGAATAATAATCAAGATCATAATTCTAATGTTATTACTTTATATGCTACATTATTTGTTTCTAATGAGAATGAATGGATATTAGATTATGGTGCATCATATCATATGACCTATTTATCTAATATTTTATCTAATACTAGAGATATTTTTGAAAAAAATTTCTTAAGAGATCATTTATTATTAAAAGAAACTAAATGAGGAAAGGAAAAATTTATAAATGTTGTTATCAATGATGTTTTCTATGTACCTAAGATTAAGAAGAATTTTTTATCTTATTCTCAACTTATGAAAGTTAACTAGTTAATGAAAAGTCAATCTAATTCTCTAATTTTTGAAGGCATTCAAAATAATAGATTATACATTTTTGTTACTTCTTTTGCATTTTTTTTCATCACATAATAAGAGTTAATCTCAATTATGGCTTGAAAGATTATGACATGTTAATTATATAAGTTTACATAATATTTTTTATCATAATCTTGTTAATGGTCTTCCTTCTATGTCTTCCCATCATGAAACTTGTGATGTGGTAAGCAACATACTAATCCCTTTCATAAGAATCATGATGTGAATTCATCTCATCTTTTAGAGTTAATTCATAGTGATGTAACAGGACATCTTGAAGTTATATCTCTTAATGATTACTTGTATTATGTTACTTTTATATATGATTATACTAGAATGATGTGATCATATTTCATTAAATATAAATATGAAGTGTTGTTTAAATTCAAGGAATTTAAAACTATTATTAAAAATGCTTTTAATTTTTCTATTAAGATTTGATAATGATAGTGAATATATTTTTTATTTGATAAGGTAAAAGTTAGATTTACAGGGTCCTGGAACCACCAAAGTGCAATACAATTTTTTAATATACCATCAATAGGGCTAAAAACCAAAAAAAAAGTTACAGTACTATAATGAAAACAAAAAATATGAAACCAAAATAGAACTAGGAGGAAAGCCCCTCCTGAGGGTCTTCAACATCTGCAGTGTCTTTTGCTGAAATGATCCCTTTTTCCTTTGATATTTTTGCCCGAGTATGGTTCCCATGGCCTTCAACCACTTCTATGAAGAATTTCATTTTGGGGCACTTTTTTCCTTTAGGTTGCATGGGGGAATTCTTAGGGGGGACCCCTGAGGGTGGGAGGATTTTAAAACCTTTGGTGATTAAAAGGTAGGGGACTAAGTGGGCTATATAGAAAGAACAAAATCTTGAACTATGGCTTTAGCCTATTTATGAAGTGAATTTCAGTCTTGAATGAGTTTGGCCAAATCCAACCCTACTTGCTGAACCTTTGAGTTAAAGTTCCCAAGCTATAGTTTGTTCTTTTCTAGCTCATCCATTATAATGGATTTTCATTTTTAGGTTGTCTTCACATGGGTACCCAGTTCTAGAGCAATAGGTTTTAGTTTGGGGATAAATCATTTAAGGGGGAGTTCATCAAGGGGGACTTTGATAAACTATCCTAAGGGGTGTCATTAGAGAGCTGGTGGGATCACTCGGTGAGATCCTCTGCCAAGGAGTCCTCCCCAGAGGAGGAACCCCCAAAGGGGACCTCTTGTCATAAAGATATGGTGGTGAATACATTAGTAAAGAGTTTGATTCTTTTTAAATTATTTGTGGTATTCAAATGGAACTAACAACTCCTCATTCCCCTCAGCAAAATGGTATTATTGAAAGGAAATATTGTGCCATTATAGAAATGTCTAAAACAATGTTATATTTTACAAATGTTCTTGATTTCTTATGAGCTAAAGCCATGAGTGCTACTATGTATATTTTGAATAGAATCCCTACTAAATATTTGAATTTTTCTAACCAAAATTCGTATATGTTCATGGAATATCTCTTGCCATCATTATAATTTTTTAGTTACTTTAAAGATACTAACTAAATTGATAATGTCTCAATTATAATGGTATTTTTTAGTAAAACTATTTAGTTTAATTATTAAAAAAATCTAATTACAAATATATTTTAGTAGATATATTGGTCTTAGATGACAAAACAAAGAAAATAGACATTATATCATTTTTAAAAGAATTACATTTATGATTATTTTTCAATTCATATGAGATAGCATTGAAATAAATTATATGAATAACAACATGCTTAGTTTGACAAGATGATCATGTGTAGCTATTGCATTTGGTAAGAAGATCATGCTCACTAATTTTGGATCTTTTGTGTTACAAAATTTTAAGATGATTTCATTTGGTTTGGGGAAATTTCATGATTGGATGTTTCATTTGATAATGATATATGTTATGAAATGGAAAACATAAATGGAGTTTGTATTATTAACTGATTCTTCATCATTTAATTTACTGAGCATTTTATTCATACATATATAAAATTATTTGTTTTTATCATATATCGAGTTGATTGGATTATTGCATATCATGCTAAAATTATACATATTTAATGTATGAGAGGTTATATATCTCAATATTTTGTTAAATCCAATTCTATATCATTAGAAATTGAATCATATTAAACTTATAAAGTTTTGTTAAAAATCAAATTATAAAATGAATTATTGCTAATAAGATATCTAATTTTTAGATAAGCTTAGTATCATATTATTAGTAAAATTATTGTATTGCATCACATGATAATTAGGGACATTCATCTTATCAATATTGGAAATTTAATAATGAATTTCATATAATAATGTATGTTTGTCACTAACTTTGTAATCAAAGTAATGAACTTGTTTGCCTTAAAAATGACTTGAATGTAAAAAATGGGCTTCACCATAGATAAACATAAGTCATATTTTATCTTTATGTATTTGGTTATTGTGATGTTAACCATACTATGTTATCATGAATCTACTTCTAGATATGTGTTTAAGTTTTGTGTAGGTGATAAAGTTGTATAGATTTGGTAAAAAAAAAGTGTAGTACCAAAAAACTAAACATATTGAATTTCATGTGCATTTTATCTGAGAAAAATTTCTCATTGGTGTTATTGATATACAATTTTGTCTTACGAATGAATAGGTGGTAGATATATTCACAAAACCACTTGAGGCTACCAAGTTTTGTCATTTTTATACAATGTTTGTCCTCTCAAATTTTTCATTCAGGGGGAGTGTGCATGATAATGTCATTTATTAATGACCATGTGTTTCCTTCTTATCTATACTTATCATTATAAAACATTGTAAGCTTCGTATGGAAGTTATGTGATTTGATTAAACATTTTTTATAAATTTTAATTTTGTACCCCAATACATAAAAACACTTTGTAATGGAGTTCATTATGTTATAAAAGGGTCCAAACATGCTTAGTGATTATTCATGAGAAACTATGAAATGTAGTCTCATGATCATGCTAGCCTAAACTTACTTTTGAGTAGTTTATAGATTATAATTCATTTTGTTTCAAAAGGTGATGTTTGGCATGATGAAATTTTTTTAAATCCTTCAAATTTGTACTTAGTATAATTCTTTTATTAAGGTGACTAGGACATTTATTCCCACTTAGAATTAAAGGGAATTATTGGAATATTTAATGTCTAAGTGGTTCCCCTTATGGACTGTTAGCTAATTTTGGTTAACTAAATAATAATAGTTTTTTATTATTTATTAACATAGATTGAAAACTTCATGTAAATAAATAATAAAACATATTTATTTATTTATTACCCTTGGTTTTAAATGTTATCAGAGATAGGTTAGACTTGTTGGCTATAATGATAAACCTCCATGCCCCACTATAAAAAGGGATTTACCTTTTGTAAAATCATAATTGACACATTCAAACTTACTCAAATGATTAAAAGAGTTTTGTGAATGCATGCTTGAGAGAGAATAAGTGAAAAGGAGGGAAATTTTGTATTGGGTGAAGCTTCTCAATTATATGAATAATCATCATGGTTTTTAACCTCTTCAAGGTTTTCCACATTAAACCCTAAGTGTTGGGAGGATAAAAACCGGAAGCACACAATTTGATTACCAAAACAAGCAACTTAATATGCGGAAATTAACCAGATTCACCAAGTAACTAGAATTCAGAATAACACATGATATGAGAGACAATACACAAATTGTATTAACACTTTATACAGAAAAGAATACAATAAAGAAGATGCCACTTCTTCTCCACCACCTTACAGAGGTTTCCCACACCTCAAGTGAACAGTAATTCTTCTCCCCAAAGCTCTCCCTCTCACAGGTCCCAACACCCAACTCAAATACAGAGTTGGTGTTCACCTCCCGTGCTCCACGCACAACACAAGTGCTCCACGCACTCCACAAGCACTCCACGTGCTCCACAAGTACTCAAGGTACTTCAAGTAGATCTCCCATGAATCTGCAACAACCTGCAATTCAACAGACCATACTTATGGAAGGAACTCCCTTGCCTTCCTCTCTTGCTCTATCCGAGTACACACCTGTACTCCAAGTAGATCATGCCTGATACTGCTCCCTGTTGTGTTGCTGTCTGTATGACCTTGCACACTTGCAAATCAAATAATGGTTCTGCTCACCTGTGAACCTCGACCTCGCACACACATACACCTGCAGATCAACGATCTTACTTACCATGTAGATCTCCTATATAGGCCATGCAACTATGACCAAGATCCTACACTCTTGAAGAATCCAGCTGACTCTCCAATCCAGCACCAACACACCTGGTACTGAGGCACTAGGAGGAACGCACCATTGCTCTACCTCACACACAGAAGGAGCTTATAATTATGCTCTCTTACTCCCTAGCACACTTTTCCAATACAACCATGAGTCTATTATATAGATCTCATCCAAACAATGATTAGACATCTAATTACCATAATTAGATCCGCAGCTATGAGTCTAAAATTAGCACTCATCATGCAAACACTTGGTTCATCAACCCACTGCCCGTAATTAACTCGCAGTCGAACCACACAGGCGACCGACGTCGGTCCCTGTCTACCTGGGGTCGCCGACGCCGGCCGATATATGACCGACGTCGGTTGCCTTCCTGTCTTACCCTGCCGACGCCGGTTGGCCAGACCAACGCCAAACACTTCTGACACTTCTGCAACTTTCCTGCAACCTCCTCCATGTCTGCATCAGTGAAGCTTTTAGCTCCACAATCCTAACAATCTCCCAGTTGGAGATAAACAGCTACACTGTACCTGTACCTGTACTCCGTCTAATCTGTTTCCTGGTTTGTATCCCTCTTCAAGCTCCCACCTGAAGACAACCCACCACACATCCCGTGGTGTACCACCTGTCATCCGAGTAACTTGCCACATCCAAACCTACAAATACATGTAGTGAAGTCCTGACCCTGCATAGCAACACCTGCTGTCGGTCCCTCTCAGAAAACTTGAGAACCCACTTCCCCGAATTGGCTCCTAACTCTCTGACAGCTCCCACTGCATAGGAATACTCAGGTCTATACTAGACCTCATGTGATTTTGGACACTGTACCTATCCAGCCCTTAGTGTGCTCCGGCTCTGCATCCTGAACCTCGCCAACACCTGATTCACATCAGCTCCCACTCAAGACAAAATCAACCTGTGATCTCCATGCCTCCCATGTCAAAGAATTCCGCTGCTCCAAACTCCTCCTGACATGCCACTGAACTAATCTTACCCTTAGCTCAGCAAAACCCTGTATGTACAAACCCTACTAGCAAATATACTATCCACATACAGCAATAGAATGATGTCGCGACTCATCATCCCCTTGGTAAGACAAAACCATAGTAGTTACCCTGACATTGACTGAAGCCATGCTTCGTCCTCCACCTGTCAAAACCTGTACCACTGTCCTGCAGCTCCACAAGACCATATACCTGGTCTTCCGTCTCACGTATCCGTTCTCTCTATTCTTCTACTAAGGTATCCATTCGTCTCTGTGCTTTTATACCTGCTGGCATCTCTACCAAAACACACCTGTCTAGTTCTCCTCCGAGGAATCACATCCTCATCCATGCCAAGCTCACACCTGTTTCCTGGATCCTTCCTGCTCTACAATCAGCAACAAGTATAAAGAAGAGGAACAACAAATTTGAGGGCCTACTTACGCCTTCAGTCCTCCGTATGGGTGTTTGAGACTCCTTGACAGCGTGCTGTCCACCCAAAATTCGTTACAGTAACCGACCTCGGCCACTCCACAGTCTACATCCGACCGACGTCGGTTCCATGCGTCTGTACCTGACTACCAACCTGCCTGCGCTGGTGTCCCTTCTGCCGACGTCGGTCCTCTGACCGACATCGGTCTTACATACTGCCGACGTCGGTCCCATGACCGACATCGGTCTTACCCTGCCCGACATCGCCAACTTCAGTCTGCACATGACCGACATCGGCACCTGTCTGTTCAACGCCAGTTCCTCCTGACCGACATCGGTACCTGTGTTTGCCTGTGAGTGATGACTTTTTACCCGTGAGCTTCTTTGAATCAAAACCCATGTCCAAATTGCCCTGCTCAAAAGTATCCAGCCACATCCACTAGGTTCTGTCCGCCATCTCCTCCATAAACACCAAGGCTTTCCAGTTCTTAAGCCTGTCAAATATATCTGTCTTCCGATTAAGAACATGCATCTCCTTCCTGCTCATGTGACCAAGCCTACGAAGCCACGTCTCTGCAACAAAAGAAGAATCAGTAATATAAACAAGTAGATAAAGGATACCTGTTTTCTTACCACTAGCTAATTCAAGTGCATCCGCTGTGAGAGTTCTTGTGCATCTCTCATCACCCAATCTTTCTGAAGAAATTAGTCATATCTCCAAACCTGGGACCTGCATGACCTTCATCAACACCTGTGTGTTGGCCGCCTGCAATTTCAGCTTCACTTCCCCTTTGCCAATTCTTTGGCAAGGCTCACCAGCTCCTCTACCTGGAACTGCATGGAAAGAGGCAACCGAATCTTTTATCCAAGATTCAACTTTATCCAAGAAACCTGCAAACACATCCTGTGCAACAACACCTGCTACATCTGTATCTTCAGTTTCTTCATGCTGATCTTCTACCAACCAACAATAATCTTTTACCTGCTCTTTCTTTCCATAGGACCGTGAGTGACCATCTGTGCTTTTCAACTCCTCCATTCTTAGCTTACTTTGATCTGCTGTTGCTCTACTCCCACTCGATCAGAAACCCCTGAGAGTGCCCTGTAACCAAACACAAAACCTGCTTCCTCCAACCTTAGCTCTGATACCACTTGTTGGTATCAAGCTATGAGCCAACAACCTTGCTCTGATACCACTTGTTGGGAGGATAAAAACCGGAAGCACACAATTTGATTACCAAAACAAGCAACTTAATATGCAGAAATTAACCAGATTCACCAAGTAACTAGAATTCAGAATAACACATGATATGAGAGACAATACACAAATTGTATTAACACTTTATACAGAAAAGAATACAATAAAGAAGATGCCACTTCTTCTCCACCACCTTACAGAGGTTTCCCACACCTCAAGTGAACAGTAATTCTTCTCCCCAAAGCTCTCCCTCTCACAGGTCCCAACACCCAACTCAAATACAGAGTTGGTGTTCACCTCCCGTGCTCCACGCACAACACAAGTGCTCCACGCACTCCACAAGCACTCCACGTGCTCCACAAGTACTCAAGGTACTTCAAGTAGATCTCCCATGAATCTGCAACAACCTGCAATTCAACAGACCATACTTATGGAAGGAACTCCCTTGCCTTCCTCTCTTGCTCTATCCGAGTACACACCTGTACTCCAAGTAGATCATGCCTGATACTGCTCCCTGTTGTGTTGCTGTCTGTATGACCTTGCACACTTGCAAATCAAACAATGGTTCTGCTCACCTGTGAACCTCGACCTTGCACACACATACACCTGCAGATCAATGATCTTACTTACCATGTAGATCTCCTATATAGGCCATGCAACTGTGACCAAGATCCTACACTCTTGAAGAATCCAGCTGACTCTCCAATCCAGCACCAACACACCTGGTACTGAGGCACTAGGAGGAACGCACCATTGCTCTACCTCACACACAGAAGGAGCTTATAATTATGCTCTCTTACTCCCTAGCACACTTTTCCAATACAACCATGAGTCTATTATATAGATCTCATCCAAACAATGATTAGACATCTAATTACCATAATTAGATCCACAGCTATGAGTCTAAAATTAGCACTCATCATGCAAACACTTGGTTCGTCAACCCACTGCCCATAATTAACTCGCAGTCGAACCACACAGGCGACCGACGTCAGTCCCTGTCTGCCTGGGGTCGCCGACGCCGGCCGATATATGACCGACGTCGGTTGCCTTCCTGTCTTACCCTGCCGACGCCGGTTGGCCAGACCAACGCCAAACACTTCTGACACTTTTGCAACTTTCCTGCAACCTCCTCCATGTCTGCATCAGTGAAGCTTTTAGCTCCACAATCCTAACACTAAGTTCATTGATATGGTTATTATATATGTTATTTTCTACTTAATTGTATATCTAGATTTAGTATATTTCATATTAGAATTAAATTAGTTCAAATAGCTTCAAAATGGTACCAACTAATCTTATGATGTACCAACATGAACTCAACTAATAAAATATGAATCATCTCATTTATAAATTGTGTACTCCAATCTATTATAAGGCTCAAAGGGCACTCGTATTAGCTTATAATATTCTCCCATAAAAATAATTTGGCCATGGTATGAATTAAATTCTTAACTGGGGTTGATTTTTTCCACCTAGTAAATTAATATATAACCCTTATAACATTTTATGCACTAGTCCTTCATGTGGTAGGGGAGATGGGTCTAATGAAGTCACTAGCCTATTTATCAAATGGATCATGATAAATTATTTGGATTGATGAAATCTCACCCCTTATATTTCATTTTCCAATCTATGAACATATGTCACAATTATTCGCACATTATTTGGCATCCTTGTAGAGTGAAAAGCAACCAAAGGCCAAAAAGAGAATCTTGCACATGATGGATTCACTGGTATTGTGACCACTTTTAAACCTTTGTGTCCTTTGCATAAAATGTATTTTCCATCATGATTTAAAATAAATTTTTGTAACACCTCATCACATCCAAGATTGTAAATTTAATTGCTAATGACTTTATACATTGTAACATGGCTCATCATTTTATTTTTGCATTTTGTTTTCCAGTCATTTTGGGTAAACATCAAAGTGATAAATATTACTTTATAATTAAAATAATAAATTAATAATTGAACCTCATAGAGCATATTATTAGGCATTATGTCCTCAATACTATGTGCTTGTGTGATTTTTGAGAAGAGGTCTAGTTCATAATTTTGCTTACTTGGATTAAAAATTACTAAATGTTGAAATTTTTGAAATAGCATGATCCATATACAAACTATGCCACACAATGCCATCTTTTTTAAGAGGTAATTTATTTCCCCTTGATATTTGAATAACATAAAGAGGGTATTGATCACGTACTACCAAATGTTTTGGAGTGCATAAACAATGGCTAGTTCTTTGGCAGTATAAATATGCTCAACCAGTGATATACTCTTGCTAATAAAGTAGATGGGATGATTAAAACTCCCCCCCCCTATTTGTGTTAGGATGGAATTAATGATTAAACCAGATGAATCAATGTGAAAATGAAACAAAGTCTTCTAAGTAGGTAACTACTAGACTAGTGTGTTATCAAGCATCTAATTTAACATATAAAATATTTCTTTCTACTTATCTACCAAAATTAAAGGGCCTTATTTTTTAAAAAAAATTATAAAGGAATATAAATCCTTACATAATTATGGATGAACTTGAAATAATACCCTGTGTTGCCAAAGAAGGTACACACATCCCTTTTACTGTTAAACACCCCAAGTTGTAATATAATAACAAATCTTCATGAGATCAACAAGCATACCTTACTTATTTATGACATGGCCAAGAAGTGTGTTAAATTATGTAGCGAAGATGAACTATTCAAGCTAAGTGATATATAAAGTTTTTGACACCACTCAAACATTATCATGAGGTTTTTCGGATGCTACTTCACCAACCCATATACATTCAATTAATCTAGAATATTTTTCAAAAACTTGTGGATAAAATATTTATATGTCATGATCATGATGCATAAAAATAATTTTTGCACATTATTCAACCAAAAATATATCACTTTGTATGCAAGTGACCCCCAATCAATTGTGAAATTCATCTTGGGATTATCTTTCTCTTTAATATGAATTTGATGGTACCCTGAAAACCATCAATGAACATATAAATCCAATACCAAGCAAATCCTTCCAAGATTTATTTTGTAAATGGGGTTGGGAATGGATTAGTGATACAATCATAATTGAGAAAGAAAAGTTCCACACAAATCTAGATTTACCATCCTTGTTCAAACTGATTACCATTAGGCTTACTCACTCTATCCCCAAAGAGAAGCTTATAATAAATTTCCTCCTTGAGATTAGATTTATATGGTATGGTGTATTTCTAATTGGTCATGCACCCTCAATGGTTTTTATCTTTATTTTTATAAATAAGGGTGTACAACTCTCATCTCTTTATAGTTACACAAAAAAATATCTTTAAATTCACGTGCTAAATCAACTATTCATTCTAACTCTTAATCTATCTAATAGTTTGTAATAGTATCAATATTTGAATCATCCTCAATACTAATATGGACCTTATTAATTTTCAAGGGTACATTTTAATACTTGATTGTATTATCTTGGGTACCTACAATCTTGTGCTCTCTAAAATAAGTTTCTAAATTCAAGTAATTTGAGTTATTCTTGTGTTTATTATCTCATTTTTGAATAACTTTATCCTTGTTATGTTTGAATTACATATTTCACTCTAACCATACCTCATAATATGTTTCACTTGAGTTCATATCATCATATATTTAAAAAATCATGGTATCATGAGACATTTTTCATTTTTTATCTTTTGTATGCACTCCTCCATGATATAATCATCCTCTATAATAGATATACACATACATTTTAAGGGATTACAAATTCCACACTTAAGTGAGGAGAAAAAGAAGGTATGGATGAATTTTTCCTTTATAATTTCCCAATTGATTGTATCTCTTTGCAACTCACTAATGATGTACCATGTGTGCACCAAGTCTTCAAGGTACCATAAAAAACATGAACCCCTAACCCCATGGGAAGATGGTGTAAAATATTTGTCCATATTTCTTCATAACTTTGTAGATGCTTATTTGAGGCCACCAAAATAACAAGGAAACCTATGATTAATGTTTTTGTCCTCAAAACGTGTGTAGATTACCTCATTTACAATAATCCATGTATGTGGTGAAGGTATATGTATTTCCCACTAGTGCACATCCATAATTTTTAGGATATATACCAAAGAGATTAAATTTTCCTTCTCCTTGGTAATCAAACCTATAGATCATTCACATAGTTAGACATTCATGATGAACCATCATACCAAGGAAGTGTATAAATTCCCCCCTCTCTATACAAAAACACCTATTTCATACTTTTTGTGCCATGTGTTATCCAAAAAAATTTGTTGAAGGATGGATAGTTTTAAACTTATTGTCCTTCAAACCTTTGTTTCTAATAAATTTTGTGGGTTTTATGTTCACCTTGCCATAATTTCACCTAACCACCTCATAAAATTATCAATTTTAATCATCATAGGTAACACTTTTGGTGTTAGAGATAGAAATGAAATCATCCAAAATAAGAACTAGATTTTCATAGGGGTTCACATGTTCCACCCCTTTGATGTTGTATATGTGGTTAATTTCCTCATCCATTTCTAAAATTTATACATATATTAGCTAGTGATTCGTGTCCAAGGAGATGACCATGTGTTGTTCTCCATTATAAAATATCATATAACACTTATTAAAATGTATATCAACATTATTAGTATAAATTTAAATTATACTAAGAAAGGCATAATTATTTGCTCCAACCAACTTAATCACTTCAAAGTTGGCACTAAATTCCATACCCATAATGTTGATAGAGACATCCTTAAAAATTCCTAGGGGTTGAACACAAGTCTTATTGGTCATTAATAGGACATGAGGATAAGGTATCAATGTTGAAATCCCCATTATGCACCATGAATCCTTAATGATAATATTCACCTCTACTCTAATAATAATCAAAATGACACATACAACCCACCCATCAATGGTGACTATTAACTATTTTGACCACAAGTCAAAATAGGTCAACCCAATATAGTTGAAAACTTGATATAGGGGTCCCCTAGGGTCTTATAGGATGTACCATGGTCCTAGTGATGTCATTTGATGTGTCTCTAGCCTTGGTCATATTCACTTTTAATCCCTTATGTTATTATATGTCATATAAGGTCATTTTTAGGTTATTTATGAAACTTGTATGGTTTACCATGGTATAAAAATGTTCCAAAATGTATTTAAACATCCCCCATGTCATATTATTGTCAGAGGTGGTAGTATTTAACTAAAGTTTATAGGTTTCTATGTCAAAACAAGAAAATCAAGTAGTTACAGTCAGTTTTTAGTTAGTTGTACAATTATCCAAGATTTTTGGCATGTGTGGAAGGATTTGTAGTGAAAATTAAAGACCCTTGAACTCCTATCCATGATTGATCAGCTTTTAATATCTCAAAAATGGAATAAAACCATTCCATGCTTCCATCACTCTCTTAGGCAGGCAAAAATAGTCAAATAATTTTTTGATGGTAAAATTAGCATGAGAGGAATCAATTTGAAGGATTTTGAAGGATGAAATTAATATTTGTTTACTTAAAATCTATGGTTAGAGTTCCAAGATCGGTTTCTTGTGCTTTATGAATAATTTATTATAAGGTTTGTTGTTCTTTCATGCCTGCTCATCCCCATCACCTTCAGGTTTCCTCTCAATTTGGATTGGTATTTGAAAACTAGTTATTATACATGATATTAAGGGGCACTTCCTATTTTTCACATGTGGAGGTCATGAAGTAAGCAAACCATCTCCTTAGCTAGTGAGAGATTCCATTAACAGTCTACAGATAGATGTTTACACTCTTGTAATTATTGTTTTCTTGCAGTGGCTTCAAGACAATAATAGAGTGTTATTTTACACATATAAGAGAATGTTATATAAAAAAATAAAAAATAAATTATTGTATAAGAAGAGAACCATTCTATATGGTTTCAATAACATAATCACATGTATATGTAGTCAACTTTCTTGTAATGTTCACCTACAGTCATGTGAAAAGAATATTTGACTAATCATTTTGAAGAAGTGGAGAGGTTTTTAAAGTGTTGGGATGGTTCTAAGGTTTAAACAATGAATTATCCTTTCAAAAGGTTATAAATTGGCTTGGAGAACCAATATAACACACACTACCTTATATCCTACATGTGCACCTACAGTGGTCTGATTGTGACTCCAACAAAGGTATGAGGTAGAGTGTCAAGAGACTTTGGAGGTGTTGAAACCCATATAAGGTTTCCATGATGGTCTAAGAGTGTAGAAAATATCTTGGTGGTAATTTTAAATGACTAAATAAACTCAAACATCATAAATGCAATGTAGACTTGAACCAAATGACAAATGAGAAATTTTACCTTAATTCCTTCGAGGTTGTGTTTTTCTTACACATAGTATCATGTCATGGTGAAGCAAATTGAAGTATAAAATAGTCTAGTGGTTTCCATATTGCAACCCAAGCATAGGGATAATGATTTGACATTAAAATTAGTTTTTTTGGTCATGTAAGTAGAGTGTAAGTTAGTCTCCATATCAAGCATTCTCTCACTGTAGAATGTTAGTATACTCTATAGTATATTGAGTTCAAATGGCCTTATAACATAATGAGACCTAATGGAATTATAAATTACAAGCAAATTGACTTATTTTGGATGAGAATTGACTTAATAACCTTGAAAGTATCCTAGGCCATGGAATACAAAGTTTAATTTTTTTAACACCACCTACAAGAGCCCTTTTCTCTCAAAAGGGCCACCTATAATCTAACTAAAGGCACCTGCAGACTGATGATGAGACTGAAAGCTAAGAAAATTGTACACAAGTGACTCTATTAGAAAGGATATGACAATATAATCTCAACTATCATTTAAGTGAGTTGGAGTATAAGGGTTTGACTCACATCACCACCTACAAGGGCTCTTTTATTCTCAAAAGTGCACCTATAGGTTGACTGAAGACTGGTAACATATTTAAACATGATAGTTTGGGTGTTAGATTCAAGCTCTAAGTATTTTATGAATATGTTTAACTATAAATTTGATATAAAATACTTAAAAGAGAGCCTAATCATGAAACATATCATTTACAACATCCTACAGGGGTCTTTGTGGTCTAAGGATTGCTACTTATAGTCAACACCATACACAGACCAATTCATGCATGTGAAGAGAGATGGATTGAGAAGGTAGTTATAATGTCTGATGGGTAAATATGATGAAGACCACTATCATAATTTTGATTAACATATCACATAATTATTAGTGTAAGTAAATAGAGAAAATAGGTTTTCAACCTTCAACCTATAGCCATGACTCAAAGTCCCTGCATAGTCACTGTCATATAAAGTTTGTTTTGGAGTTTATAAAATTTTGGATGAAAAGAAGGTGATCTAACTTGAAATATTTTATAAAATGTATTCATGACCTATTTTATACTTTCATAACTTTACATTATCTAATCATACATGGTATATTCCCTTTATTTTGTCTCAAATAGAGAACACTCTCATGTAGTCTAGACTGTAGGTTGTGTGAGCAAATGGTAAGAAAATGTGATAGGGATTATTAATTACAATGAATGATGATTACATAGTTGTAATAAATATGAAACAACATATAATATATCCTAAAGGTGCTTAAAATCAAACAAGATGGCCTAAGCATCCAAGAATACAATCAAACATTCTAGGCCTAAACCAAGCCTAAAGCCCTTCAAGGGTCTAAGTTCACTTCCAAGGCAAGATGAACCTTATCACACATTTTATGACATTTATGGGGAGTTATATGGTTATTTTAAACCATTTTTTGTATAGATATCACACAAGGGGTAATTTTTGGCTCAAACTCAATCTAGGGTGCACAAAATGCAAGGAAGAAGCTCGATATGCCATCTTTGAAAGCTCACACCTATATGGAAATGTTTCATGGTAACCCAAGGAGTTGGGGAAATTTTATGAAGGTAATATTATTTATTTTAGTGTAATTTTTTCATAGGTTCAACATATAGGTTTTATGAACTATCCTTGAGAGTCAAAACATGTTAAAACCCTCCTAAACACTTACCTAAGACCCGATTGGGAAGAGATGGTTATGAATGAAGTAAAAATGGGTTGGTGGATTAGGAAATTATTTTATACTTGAAGATAAATCCCTCAAGATCCATGACACATGATAGGTCTATACCCTACTTGTATGGATAGGGTATAAAACAAAGTTTTTTGATAAATTTTGATTGTTTTGCAAGTGCATGGGAGTTTTGAAGGATGAATATAATTGGGTGAGGTCAATTGGGGCATATTATAACTCTCCATGTCCATTTATCATATAAAATTATAGTGGAAACACTTCTAATAACTTATTCACTTTAGGTAGTCTATGGTAGATAGTGAAAATAAAGAGTGGCTACCAAGTGAAGAGATGATAAATCCAATTGGGGGCATTTTAAGGTCTTATTAATAAATTAGAAGGAAAAGGGAATCTTTAAATGTGTCATAACACTCCTTCAATGGGTTTTATTTAGAAATTGAAGATCATTTGAGTGATAAATGTGAAGATAGACCTATAAGGCTAGTGATAGTGACTATAGATGGTGAGACCAAGTGCCCAAAAGAAGGGCATGAGTTAGGGACACATCTAATGAATATTTTGGCATGTTTCTAACCCCTCATTTATAATTAACATGTGTCATCTCTCCCTATTCTAGTTTTTATCAGTCAAAATATGTTTCATTATGAGGGCAATTTTAAGAAGGCATTTGAAGGGTCCTATGCCAAGTTTGGAGAATTATCATGCTTTAGGTGGACCTTTGTCCAAGGAGACCTTATAGACCTATATTTTCCACCTCATTACTATAAAATTTAACTATTTACCATGCCTTAACATGTGGAATTATGACCCTTTAACTTCACTCCTCTATCTCTTCTTACACATTTTATAAATGCAAGCCATTTTGGCTCTTGTATGGGAATGCCACACATGTTATAGTGAAGCCCTATTGGTTTGATATTTTAATTTAACTTTTAAATAATAAATGTAATCTATTTTTGAGTTCATAAACTATCTTTTCTAATTTTTTGAAGAGATGTTTAGTGAAAATTCAAGTGATTGATATTCATCCTTGCTTTCTCTCAATCCTTCCATGTTTGATGCAAGTTATTCCACTCTAGCAGATTACATGAAGTGTTATCAAGTGTATGGGTCTATTTTCAAGTGTATAATTAGAATTAGTGTTTTTAAATAGTCTCTAGTTCACTTACCTTGATTAATTTCATGCATATCACATCCATGTTTGAAATACTAATGTTAGAGAATTACATGACTTTAAAGCTAGTGTTGTAGGTCATATCTCTTAGTGTAAGAATATGGTAGTCAAGTGGAAACCTTTAGGGTGTATCACCTTAATATAATATATTAATTTCATGTCTAATTATATCCATTTCCATCCAAGTAATCATTTAGTGTAGGTGATAAACACTTAAGGATCAATCTAAGGAGTTATCCCTTAAACCTAGAGGTTTACCTCTACTATAGGCAACCCACAAGCCTAGAGGTATTCCAATGTCTCCCAAATCTTATATTAGGATTGAAAAATCTCCTATAGGGTACAATATTTTGTATCAATTTTTACATCAATAAAAAATTATTAATCACAATTGGTGTTATGTGTGGTTTTGACCTCACACCCCATTATTTTTGTTCATTAGCTATGGTTGTAATGTTTTGATCTAACTAATTATTGAGAAGTGATCAAAATAATTATGAGCATAATAGATTAAATATTTTGAAAATATATTCAATATCTTGTGCATTAAGTCTCTTATAGAGATCCTCCTTTCCTTGGAATCCATATCTCATGCCTATTGGATCTCTCCTTGTATATTCCTTATTACATTCATCACCTCCTGTAATATTTACTTTTGGTAAATCCCATCAAGATAATAGACATTATAGGATGTTTATGAGCACTGTACTTTCTCATTTTGTGATTCTATTATTTATGGGTGAGTTGTGGTACTACTACACATTGAGATATTAACCTTTGAATAATGGAGATATATATTTCCACCCTCCTGGGGTATCTATAATCTCCCATTTTTGTTATCTATATCATCTTTATACCCTTTTCTACTTTTTAATTTTGAGTAATATTTGTATAAAGTTGGGGCATTATTCAATTTTATGATCCCCCTAACAATATCCAAGTCATTAATTTAATGCAATCCCTCTAATAGTGTTCCAATGAGCCACACTTATATTAGGTACATGGGTGAATTTTCCTCTACCTCTTCTCTATATGAGTGTTCATCACCATACATGCATTACTATTTGATTCCAAGGACCATTGTCACTTTCTATGCCCCTCATTTGCATGCTTCATGGATTTCATTTATTACTCATATATTTTTAGAGTTTTGTGTAGATGACACACATTTTAAAATATAATGAAGATTTTCCTACATCACTATTTTCATAAATGGGAAATAACAAACATCATCATCCTCTCATTAAATCTCACATGATTTGATAAGTGCTCTAAAATTACACTTTGGAAAATTATTCATTTTATGACGTCAAATTTGTATTTAGTTCACCATAATAAAATATGTGTGTTGTGAATGCTATTATCAGTTAGATTTTTGTAATTTTGAATCCAATGTTACAATATATGCCTCTATAAATGGCATAATGCTTATACTTATACTTCCAATTACTTTATCCCTTAGAGCTACTTCCAAGGCTCTCATGGCTCAATGAAAGTCTTTATGTATAATGTGTGCCTGAGTGGTGAGATTAAACCCATAATTAACCATAACACATGTTGGAGAGGATGGATCTCATATGATAGTTTGTCTATCAATGTTTTGAACCTTTCATCGTACATGTAAAAACTCTTGATAACATGTTTCTTGATTTCCTTGAGATTTAAAATGTTCTACTAGAATATAAGATTGTCAAACTCTTTTAAGAATGATTACTTTAGAAGGTCATATTTTGTAATATCTTGGAGTGGAATGTACTTACAACACCATGTATGTGTGTGATTTCACAATGTAGTCATAAATTATGTTAATTTCAATTTGAGCGTGATGACACCCTTAGCACTACATTTAATTTCACACTTTTGGACATACTTAGTATCAATATCACTACATGATACTTAGGTAAACTTAGGTAAATTTCATAACTGAAAGATTTTAGGGTATAAAATTATGTGAGAAATGCATTAATTATTAAATAAGCACTCAACCTATAACTACCCATAGGTTTGATTCTACTCAAGCCACCAAAATCTACATTAGGTTAGGGCACACTTATACCAAACCATACACTAGGTCACACTAAGGCTAGATCGGTAATTCAATTAAATGTTACCATGTTCAATCATTGTCCCTCTTATTGTGTTATTACTATCTTGCAAGGTCAGATTATATCCTCGAATAGGTGACATGCCTAACATGTCTAGGATTTTAGGTTTTATTATTGGTGATGTTACTAGTCCTAATGATTTATAATGTATCACTTGCAATAAAAAATCTTGGTGGGATTTTTTTCTCATAAAATCTATTATCTAATACCAATCTACATGATTTCATTGGTCTTGCTTTGTCTAACTAAGAAACACATGATCTATCACTTTGGGTATATTTTGGGTAGGTGTTTGCTCAACTTTCATGTAGTTTTTCATGCTCATAAGGTCCCAAGTAACTCCAAAAAACTATTATAAAATTTCAAACTCATACTCAAGGGCACATACCTCTCCCTCATTGGAGTGCATATCCCCTATTAAAGAGTCATCCTCATGCCCTTCCTAGTTTATTATGTCCTTGTGGCATCTCTTTGAATTACCTCTTCCCCCTTTCTATGGTCCATGGCAATAATCATGTTTTTCTAACCTTCACCATATATATGTAATCTAGGTTTAAAAGCATATAGACTCTTCATGTTTAGGATCTTTGGTTGTCCACCATTCACAATTGCATCATAAAAAATTACCCACCCTTATCCTTCTATTGTTCACTTAGACCATGTATGAGAGAGTTATATCCCTCCATATTAATATTTTCAATGTCATCATCTACCATAATATTATTAATCTCAAAAGGTAAATTCAGCTCGCACAAGAACTGATACTCTTCTTATTCTATGAAAAAGTATATAGAAACTACAAATTCCAAAAGATAATTATTTAATGCACCCTTCCACCACACATCCACTGATCTAGTCCAAAAATATTTGATAGTTGTAATTTTTTGATACAAACCTTTGTCAAGAGATGTTTTGTGAAAAAATTTATACTTTTACCCATACCATACGAGGCCATCCATGCATGAAAGTGCCCAGGTAACTCATACAAAAGTTTTTTGTAGAGATGATCATACAAATACTAATCCACCCACTTAATAAGAGTTATCTTTTCTAAGTTGGGATAATTCCTTGTGAAGGTGCACTCTTTCTCCACTAGCCAACTCTTAACATTTTCCATGTAAATTTGATGATTAATCTCTAAACATTATCTTCCATAGTTGGTTCAACAATGTCCTGACAATGGAACCAAGTTACCAAAATGCTTGGGTATTTTCTTATGTGTCACTCACCATATTTGAGCAACTTTGATTGCCCTAAAAATTTATATTTTCCTCTCCATCATATTACACAAGTGAATTTTCCTTCTCACTTGAGGTGCATAAATAGACTACCAGGGTACATTGACTTAGTTGCATAAGATGATTTTATCCAATTTGTTGGAGTAAAGCATATAAGATTGATTCAGGAGTCATTTTATTTTTGGATATGCTATTCTATTTTGTGCACATATTTTTTGAGTGCACAATATATAAATAGATGATCCTATTTTATAGGTTGTTCATGCAATAATAATTTATTGCATAAAAAAACATACCTTGCTTATTTAATAGGCACTCCCATGTACCTTTTGATTTGGTCATTGTGGAGACCCACACAGATGATTGTGAATATAATTTGGAGACTTAAGTATGCATATTTGTTCTCTATGTATAATGTCTACATTATTAGTGTGGTGGTAATGGTTTAAATCATTATGAGTTCATTTTGAACTCCATCATGGTATTAGATCTGCTCTATATAGCCATTACTCGACCTCCTAGTATTGTTTTAAGCATGTATGCTATATTTTGACAAATTTGTGCAGGCCATACACATTACTAGCTTGGCTTGGCTATTTATGATATATCAAGATCTCTTAGGCTTGTTATATATACATTAAATCATGTCTATATTGATGATCCCAATTAAGCATTTTTATCAGCCATAAATGGATTTGCATTGAAGAGTTTGATATACATTTTGATCTTTAAATGCTTAGTTTTTTTTGCACAACTGACCATGATTTTATTGGGCCATATAGATTCAATTGTTTTAGGGTATAACCAAATAAGAAATCCATTTTTACATAAAGAGAGTGACTACCATTTTTAGGCATCTAATCATCTGCTCATTTTTTTTAATTCGCCTACACCTTTTGGACACCTCAACCACCTGGTTTCTTCTCGGCATCACATACTACAGCTGAAACTTGTTTTAAAGGACATGTTTATGGCCATATAATGGATCCCTATAGGTGATAAAATGAATGAAATCAAATAATTTTATCACATCACAAGAGCATAGTGCATCATTTCCTTGTGTTCTACTCTTCTTGATAAGGGTTCATTCGACATGCCATGACATATCATCTATGATGGGGAATTTAGGTGACATTGTTGGAACCTTTAACTTGTTGTACACATATTAGAGCACTCATGTTAAAGATGTCAATCGGGGGTTTGATCCATTTTTAGTTCAATGTGGTCATACCTTTTTAAAGGGGGAATTTATATTAGTGGGACTTTATGTTCTAGGCTTTGAACATGGTGGTGATGGAAAGGTAATGTCCTGACCAAGGTTGAGCCATGTTTTGTTAATAGTAAGTGGCTTTTTTGGCTCTAAATTTTTTGTGATCTACTTACTCACTCCTCTCTTGCACTCCTCAACTAATCAAATGGCTCTGTCTACTCAAGTCTAACTAGCCATTGAAATTGACTTCAAATATTAAAGATAGTTGTAGACATGTTTAACCACATTTGACTCACCCCTATCACCTTTATCTAGACCTAATTTTGATCCATTGATGACCTATTTTTTTCTTTATTGTTGTTTCCTGAATTATCTAAAACCTTGCACAATTCTCATTCTTCCCAGTTTGTAGCCACTAAACACCAGTCTTAAAATGATAAGCCTATTTTTGCAAACCCTAAAAAGTCAAGGTTTTTTTACTTTTTTCAAAATTATGGGTTTTTTAGATGGGTTTATTAGACTTTAAATATATATTTTTGATTATGACTATTTAATGTTTTTTCATAGCATAATTAGAGATATGAGTAGTTGTGGGTCATATGAGGTAAAGAGATAGAGACCCTACAAAGGGTAATTTCTTTGGTCTAAAAATTCTTGTGAGAGATTTTTTTTTTGGGATTTATCTAACAAGAGAGGTTTCCACTATAAAGTGGTATTAAATTTAAGTGGTGGACTTTTTCTAAAAAAATTATAAGAAAGGGGAAGGTCTAAATTTTATTTGAAGAGGTAGACAAGTTATAAAGAGGTGATTTTTTTGGATGCACTAATATTTTTACAAAGTAGTGATTAAATTTCTTTGCCAAGTTTTATAAAATTCAAGGGGAAAATTTTCAATTAAATGGGCCATCTTATTTTTTAAGGTTATTTATAATTAGTGGTGGTAATTATTTGAGGAGGGGGATTTTTTTTTAAATGAAGCTGTAATTTTTCATAGGGGGATTTATACCATTTTTTAAAGTGGTGAAGGTTTTGTAAAAATGGAGGCATGTTTAAAGGGGGAGCATTCAATTTTTTGTGGTGACAAATTATTTTTTGTGGACTTTTGAGTGCTCTTGGCATTTTTTGTAAAAAAAATCATTATTTTTCATTTGAATTCCCTCTTTCACTCTTGCTTGTTGAAGACACAGGGTGAGGTCTAGTCTGGTAAGAGGTCAAACCCCATCACAGATAAAATAGACTTGGTTTTTATCCTCCTTACCTTAATGTTTTGAATGTCATTTTTATTGTGCTTTCCCCTCTTATCCCACATTTTTTTCCTTGTCATCACATTTTACGCTCATGGATGCATTTTTGGTAGTCTAACATCCTATTTTTGAGTGTGCGTTATTTTTTATGTCATTATTTTTTACTCATAGATGCATTTTTGGCAGAGCCTAATGTCTTACATTCTTGAGTATAGTTTTGTGTTTCACATTGATCCCTTTTTTTAGGATCAACTCTCTCATTCTTGATGGCATCTTCTATAGATTGATAGCATTATGGGTTTTATACATCATCTGGTGTTTTTATTGTATGGGACCTTTTATTGTAGTCACATTGAGAGTCATAGAACATCTTATTCATGTTTTTATGCTCCATATTGAGCACATTAATCTTTAATTATTGATAATCCCATCACCACCAGGATTATTTTCTTGAGAGATTTGTTTTGTATCTTTAATTTTTTTTTAAATTGTTGATAGTCTCCTTTAGATTTGTTATAGAGCTTGATCTCCTTCTGAAGAGTAGTTATTCTAGTGAATACAGTATCAACATTTTAGTGTTTGACTTGTGGATTTAACCAACTCATACATACTTTTTTGCATCACTCCACCTAATTAGTAATATGGGGGGTATGGTGTAGATCTTGATTCTTTGGTTATCATGTTCCTTGATAACCCTTAGTACACTACATATTTTGGCAGTAGATCAAATTCAATTGATAAACCATTTTGTACTATCGACATCTTTGACTATCTCTTTTTGTAAGAGCTATTCTGGTAAATTCTAGTGTTAGTTTTTTTATCAAACAGTGGATCCATACCACTCATGTATAATTGAGTTCCATTGAGACTTTTGAGACCATTAAGTGCACTTGTATTTAATGACCTTCATTTCATCTAATGAACCTCTTCAACATTATGTTTGAGTATTGAGTTGTTTACTTTCTTGGGATACCTTGTAGCATATGTTTTTGCTCTCTTGACTTTAGCTATTGTTACTAGTGTTTGGGTACCTTATGGTCATGCATTTCATCCTTGGTGACTCTTTTTTCCTAGTGTTTTGAGATCAGTATTTTTTAAAGAGTTAGCCTCATATAGAATACTAGTTCTTATTTGAATGAGAGGTTACAATGATTCATCGGTCCAGTAAGATGGATTGGTTACCATAGGGACACTTTGTATTTCACTGTGATTTGTACATGGGTACTTGATCAGACCTAGTTGATGGGACCCATTTAGTCTCTTTGATTTTTATTTTTTCAATCCCTATTTTGTACTTAAGGGAGGGTGTTGAATTAAAGTGTATAATCTTAATTTGGGAGTCATTTTATTGTTGGAGATATTATTTTATTTTGTGCATGTATTTATTGAGTGCATAATAATAAATAAATACTCTTGTTTTATAGGTTATTCATGCAATAATAATTTATTGCACAAAACAACCTACCTTGCCTATTTAATAGGCACTCTCATGTACCTTTTTATTTGTTCATTATGGAGACCCACACGGATGATTGTGAATATAATTCAAAGACTTTGTTGTGCATATTTGCTCTTTATGTATAATGTCTACATTACTAGTGTCGTAGTAATGGTTTACAGGAGAGATCCTACTCATTATGAGTTCATTTTCAACTCCATTATAATTAACCTTGATACCTTATAAAGAATTATTAATGTAGACCATAATTATTTATATTAAATATTTAAATAAGAGTTAAATATACATCTAAGAGAAAAACACCACCATAAGCATCATAATTTTAGTAAACAAACTATAATAATATTATCAACCAATAATGAAAGATTTTGGAATCTTAGAATTATCATACTCAAAAACGCAAAATTGTATTAATGTTTTTAGAGTTAACAAGATCAAAAATAGAAATAAGGCCAAAAAACTACTAGGGCAATAGTTTTTACAACCTTAACTAAGAGGAAAGATGGGATTTTATAAGTACAAGACACCACCTTGTAAGTATACTTAATAAATTTTCACCCTTTAAATCAAAAATATTTTCTAAATATAATAAAAAATAACTAATTTTAAAAAAAATCATTAACAAATTGAACCATATATTTTATCCATACTCCTCTAGAATTTCTCAAAACCATTATAAGAAATGAATTTCCTTAATGTCATTTTACCTAAAGACCTATTTCTTATGCTAACTCTCTAGATTTTTTCTCTTCAATTTGGTTCCAACAACTTCATTCTTCACTACACTATGTCTTTCACTAACCATATTTTCACTCACAATCTAGTTACTCTCATGTTTCTTGATACATATACATAATTAATTCCTCATGCACTGTTGACCATGGGGGAACTCTATTAGACCTTATAAAAATTAGGGTATCACCTAATATGGCTCTTAATTTCATCCCATGCCTTTGTGTGATACTCATCCAAAATAAATATGCCTTTTTGGTCTTATGATTAATAATAAAATCATATGCACACTTTTATTCTTAGTCAAAATTTTGGGCCAACATAGTTTTGAGCTTCAAATAGGATAAGGGGTGTGCCAATGATTTTGATCATGTCTTTTATGTGAAATATTAATTTTGAATGATTTTTTCCTTTTTAATTTTGATTTTATTTTTTATTTCTTTGGATTTTTTATTTTTCCTTATCCATATGAATTTATAAATTTGCTCATTGGGTTTTTAAGGTCACAACATAAAATAGCTTATACCTAGCTACTAAAGAGCATAACCTAGAAAACAATATGCTTAGATACTCATATACCTACACTTTATAAGAAAGTATGATCTTATGTCCAACCTGAATGTGACTCTAGTGAAAGTAGGAATGGGAAAGATGAGGATTGTGAGTAGTAAAAAAAAGATAAGGTGATACAATGATGACTATAGACACCAAAATTCTATGCATTATAATTTTGAATGTTAAAACACCCCTAGATTAGACCATTACCCAACCCTTGACCATGACCCTGAGTCAAGTTAGCTAATTAGCCAACCAATCACTAACTTACCCCCTTTTACCCTATTTAACCTTTGGTACTTGACCATTGACATTAAACTTGATCACCGATGGTCACCCTAACTGTTGATGGTTAGGTTCCTTCCATACCACCTAAACATCTATATACAAGCTAATGCCACACAATTTAATATGTTCACCTTACCCAATGCTAACACATCATGATGAATCAAAATCATTAGCCTAACCTCCTATGGAACTTCCACCTCCATCTCTCCTTACCTATAAAAGGAAGGGAGTAGGAGGTGAATGAGGATCAATAATCAAACATTCTTGCACACAAGTGATCAAGCCATCAACAAACATGTCTTCCTTTTAGTAATTCAGTAACTACAATAGAGATTCAAACCTGTACTGAAATTGATCTTGAGGCAAAGTATTGTTACTCTATCAAAATTTCCCCAGGATCAATCATCAGTCTTCAAGAAAAAAAATAGGTGCACTTTATATCTCCAATTTAGTCATTTTGGTTTCTGACCTCCTTGTCCCAATCAGACCTTTCTACATCTTAATTTCTAATCATAAGACCCTTAACAAAATCCTAGACCATTCACTGCCGCTTTCTATAACTTGAACCGAACTCCTTTCTGAACACATCCAAGACCCACAACAACCGTCGATGATCACTTTGACCGTTGATGATCCCCTCAACCACCTATTATACCCAACACCCCCCTTTCCTTAAAGGGAAAGTGAACCCACATTTTTTTGGAGTTTTATCTCAATAAAGACTTCATATCATATGATCTATACTAAGTTTAGAAATTTAGATCTTTTTGCTTTTTAGGTGGTTGGTATTTGGCTAGGTTTTATGGTTTTGGCATTATGTTTATTCTGTTATATGAGTCTAACATGTGTACTATAGATCAATTCTTCATAATATTTATTTTGTATTTTGTGCAAAATGACTCTCAGATGGATTATTTTTGGATTTTTTTAGTCTTACTCCACCTCAAGCCTATTATTTCATATGCCTTATTTTTGTTAGGAAAATTATTATAGATCTTTTTATCTGAAACAATTCTCTTGACATAATTCAACCTATGGATATTTGACATTAGGAGAGTTTTGGACCATACACATTTTATCTAAAACAAAATTCCCAATGGATGTGTCCCTTTTAACCCCTCTAGCTTACCCTTTGAAATTTATCAGACTAATCCCTAGGTATATGAAAGTACCCTTCAAGAATTTTGAAAGGTGTCCTTTAGTGTTTTTTAGAATCAAACTTTGAAACTCTCAAAATACCTTCCCCACTTTCCTTTCAATATTCATGAAGTAGACCCTTCAAGAAAATTTTGTCCTGAAGTAGACCCTGTAGCCCTTCCAACTTGCCTTGTGGTCCTTTTTAAATTGACCATTTACCTCCCTTTGACCATTTCCTAAGGGCACATACCCTTTAAATTTTCCTAGCCTACCCTCTAGACTTTAAAGGGGTCTCCTTCAGAATAATTATTGTTTCCCTTTTTATCCTTTACCATTCACTTTAGAACTTTTATTCCATACCTATGCTAATTCTCTCAGACATTTTGCCTGAAGTAAATCCCTTCGAGTGAACCTTTTGGGACCCTTTTAAAGGACCCTATATGCTACTCTTCAGACTTATTTTTTCAAACCACATACAAATGGACACATATCCTTTATATCTTATGAAAAGGACCTTTAGGCCTTTATAAACTATCCAAATGACCTTTTGACCTAACCTTCAAGACTTTGATCTTGAGACCCTTTTGTTGTATGGCCATTTATTTCAAACTTTTGTTTTGGGTATTTACCTAATATAAAATCTATAAAAGAATTACTCCAAAGGGCACTTACCCTTCAAAATTCCTAAACCTACCTTCTAAGTTAAAAGTCACCTACCCTTCAAACTTTACCAAATGTACCCTTCAAAACCTTTGAAGTGACCCTTAGTCATACAAAATTTCCCTTTGAAGATATAAGATGCCCTTTGGCCCTCCAAACTATCCTTCAAGAATTATAGAAGTGCCCTTTGACATTCATGGAATAGACCCTTCGAAACTTTTAGCATATACAAGTGCCCTACAAAGTGGATCCTTCAGACTGAAAGTACCCTTTGAAGAGTTTGGAAGTACCCTTTAGGCACCAAAATATCCCTCTAAAATAATTCCTTCAAAACTTTTGCTCATGCTCCTCTCAAGTAGTAGCCACAGAAATTTCATCTAAATTAGTTCCTTAAAGGAATTATTCTCAAATATTGACTTAAAAAGCACCCTCTGAATGCTATATCTTTAAAGTTATTAGTTATGGAAACATTATGGAAACTAATAAAGTGTTTAATATGAAGGACATTATGAACACTAAATTACTACTTAGTAAAAAATATATAATATTTCCTATTTTGATAAAAAAAACTAATGATCCCCACCAACCCAAGACTAACAAATTTGAAAAGTGAACATTGCATATTTACTATTACATGAACTGGTATTCAATATAGGATCTTATATAAATAATACATAGCCATTAGATTCATTACTTGAATTCAAGTTATCTTTCAATTGAAGTATCCTTGTCTCCCAATAGTAATTGATATCCCTAGTTCCTACTTTGAAGAGCATACAACGAGCATCAACCAAGTTAGAGCTAAGTTGATCATGTAGGTATATAGGAATACATAGTGCATAGTATGTTAAATAAGATACAAGCTCAAACACACATCCATGAATTCCTCATCTAGGTCATCTTGAGGGACTAATCCTCCTACATTTTCCATTAAGGACTTCATAGAATTTAAAGACACTGAATTCGATGTAGAAGTGTTCAAAAGTATGTATCAAAATTATTCTCAATTGTGGGATGTAGTCAATTCAATGGATATGTTTTCAATAAATGATGAGATGGTGTTGTCATAGAGGTTTTTCATCCAATAATTACTAGCATGCAAGCATCAGAGGCTATAATTCACTATGGTGAAACTAGAAATCATGCCATGTATTGACTTTCTCAGAGATTTTCTACTTTTAGGTAAAATATCACAAGATGCCTACATCTTATACTCTTGCAGTGACACAATGGTACAATGTATATCCAAGAGTGACTTCCAAAGGTATCTGTCTCTGAGTATCCTAGATGCATATTATGAAAAGCATACCTTGGTATGATTTAAGGAGGAAACTTCAATCACAAAGGTGATATCATCATGGTTGCTCCCAGGCCAAACCATCCCTTGACAAGTAATGAAGCCAAAGGGATCCATTCTGATTAAAAAAAATTAGAATGGGGGTACATATAGGTATGGCTCTACTCAATTGATTGTATGGGATGGTGAGCATTTATTTTATGAATTTGGACTGGGTGCCCCTATTGTATATGATATTATCACATGATGTAGCTTACACCCTTGGGAAGGTGATCAACCTTAGGTTAAGGGAAAAAATTTTGCACAAAGATAAGCATCCCTCCCCCATAGGGGACTTATTTATGATGTCATATCTATTTGATAAAATAATGGGGATGTGCTATAAAGACTTAGGCAATCTATGGGATCTAGCCATAGGTTATATAAAGAACATAATTTATGACTATTATTAGTTTATGCATGTATATGATTATCAAAATCATATGGTCACAAATTATGAGGATGTATATCCACAGGTGTGGTAAGCCATTTATGGCTCTCCCATGCATTGTATTGGAGAAAATATTTTGAAGAAATTGGTTAGGAAGGGTGACTACTTCCTATACCCCAAATTTATAGTCATTTTGATCTGAGGAAATAAGGTGAAGTGCCTATGTCTCCCCAAGTATGTGCCTGATAAACTAGCAAAGCAGGAAATTTTTTTCCAATTATAAAATAGCATAAAGGAGGACTTGGCAAGACAAAAGAAAGACTTCTTTTTTTGGAGCCTTGTTATTATTAGCAATATTACAAAAACCAAGAGGAAATAACTCAGTGATATTTCAACAAAGCAAAACTGATATGGTTTCCCTAGGTTGCCACAGAGAGATTGGGACCCCCATGGTGCATTCAAGATCACATCTATGGATTTAACATTCCCTAATGCCATCATCCATATTTTTATGAATTCCTCTTATTGAATTCAACATCATATGAAGAAGTGTTATAATGAGTAAATATCAATGGTTTATAAGAAGATCATTTGAAGATGATCCAAGCAAATCCCAACATCTCCACTAGAGAATTAGACACTCAAAGATCCCTTTTCAAAGGGTAGTAGCATTCAGACTTTTAGAGTGGGTAGTTTGGAGGACAAAAAGCTTCCCCATATCAAGGAATTCCTTTGAAATTAAAACTAAAAATAGTCAAGAAGGATCTTAGGTCCCAAGAGGTGAGTAATTAAAGAGGAGGAGCCAAAGGATCTCCTATTAGTCTAAACTTTGATGAAGAGGATAGACCTATTAATGGCACCATCTAGGTCCCTGTGACTACCCCCAACATTTTTGATGTTTCATCTATTGGGGTAGCCACATCAAAAGCAACAACATCTTCCCCTCATGACTCTCCTATTTATAGAAGGACCCCCTTGGTTTACACCAAGAAACCAAGGACTCCTACAGGCAGCCCCATAACACAAATATCTATAGGCTTTCCCATTCCACCTCATATCTATAACCACAAAAGGATGAAGCAATCATCAAGGACTTGGTACATGATTCAAATGAGGAGACTGAATTAGAAGAAGCCAAGGCTCTAAGTCTCTAAGGGGATCCCATTGAACTTCAATTACAAGGTATTCAACCCTTTCCTACTTTTTATTTAGCCTTAATTTCCATCATTGATAATTTTTTTATTTTGTATAAGTCCCCTCTACCTCATTTATTCCTTCCATTAGTCCCTTCACAACTTAGACTACACCTTTTCCCATAGCCATTCCTTATGTGCATGCTAGTACTTCTACTATGAGACTTCACAAGAAGAAGGCATCTAGAAAGGTATTGGCCACCCTAGCTACCCCCATCTACATGTCCAATCAACACAACTCTCCCTTCCACTCCCCACTTATAATTATATAGAGGAAACTATGGTGAACACAAATAGGGGGAGGAAGGTAAAGCCCTATGTAATTGTATTCCATCCACTTCCTTAATTTAGAAGAGTGGACTAGTAAAAAATCATATGGCCTTCCTTTCTCAATGTTTTGACCAAGCCCATCAAGAGGTAGAAGGAGGAAGGGGAGGCTGAACAGGAAGTTATTATCATCATGGCTAAGGTACCTCATAATATTCCACCCTTGGCCATAAAATTGAGGGATCAAATGCCTACATATAAGGTCACTAAGATCCCCTCTATGTCTACCTTAATTGACACCCCTATTGGCTCCATCCAAAGAGTGAAGAAAACAAAATTATAGGATGACTAGGGTACCAACCTCATTCTTAAAGAGTGACAACCAATGTTCTTCCTAACTAGGAGTTAAAATAGGCAACTAGGTGAGCTTGTGTATGAAGAAAACCTTTCAAACCTGGACCAAGACCATAATGATGTAATGGTAGCTATACCTAAAATCATAGAGATAACACACCAAGATCTTGAGGATGAAGTGCATGAACTATGAGCACAAATTTAATAGATGAGGGAGCAATCCAACATAGTACACATTCCTAAAAACATTAAAATTGAGGTAAGAGAGGCTCCTTCCAAGTGTTATAACTCTCTTGAGGCCATGGGGTTTGTGAAAGTAGAAATGGCGCCTCACTTAGCTCAAGTGAATCAACTTTGTAACTCTCTTGCCCAAGATAGTACTCAGCTTAATATGTTAGTTGCCTACACAGGAAACTTATTGTATAACCATTTGGATTTAATGACTACAATCAAGGCATCCAATGCTTTGAACTTAGTATTTATTAGACATAAAAAATCTAAGGAATAGTTGAAGGTAGATGTGATATTAATACAATATTATCAGTCTTATGAGACCCAAATATTTTAAATCTTGGATGAATTGAAGCTATCCAAAGTAAGGGATTCTATAGGGAAGTTGGTCAATAGAATCAATTTTGACAAGATTATCCAGGATGTTACAGATTATTTCAAATAAAGTGTATAGGGATTGACAATAGATAATATAGAATCCAAGTTGAGTAATGTTCAAAAGAAGGTAACCATAGTGTAATATTCAAAAGTAAGTTTCATACAACCAAGGATGAGCATGTAAGACTCCTTGGACAAACTAAAAGACTCCACTAGCCTTCACTGCTCAACTCATACATCATTCATCAGTAGTATAAGGCTGCTCATAAATTTTACAAGGAAAATGAAGTGAAGAAGAAACAAAGATCTAGCAGTGGAGCTATACCTTCAATTTATACTCTAACTTTAACTCCAACAAAGGCCCATGTAATGCTTCAAACCATGCAGCCTTAGCTTTTGCACGTGTTATTCTTGGTGGTATATATATATATATATATATATATATATATATATATATATATATGTATATATATATATATATATATATATATATATATATATATGTATATATATATATATATATATATATATGTATATATATATATATATGTATATATATATATATATATATGTATATATATATGTATATATATATATATATGTATATATATATATATGTATATATATATATATATATGTATATATATATATATATGTATATATATATATATATATATGTATATATGTATATATGTATATATATATATATATATAATATATATATATATATGTATATATATATATATATATATATATATATATATATACATATATACATATATATATATATACATATATACATATATATATATATATACATATATACATATATATATATATACATATATATATATATATATACATATACATATATATATAGATATAGATATATATATATATATATATACATATACATATATATATATATATATATATATATATACATACACACATATATATATGGAGATTCCTTGTAAATTAGATAATTATTTGTAATATATTGACTTTATATTTTATTGAACATGCACACATTGCATTCTTTTGTAAAGTTAATTTGATTATTTATAGTTTTAAGCTTAAACAATTTTGATCATAGTTAAAACTACATGTTCAAACTTCCACATGTAACTAACATGCATAAACTTGGAGGATGAGGCGACCCCTCCCCAAGATCTATAAATACTATTGTACTACCTACCTTATTTTTTTGGGTTAGAGAATTTTGGAATATGAAGCAACAAACCTTTTGGTCATCAAATGAAGTATTTGATTATTTTATGCCTAATGTTTTGTTGTTAGTTGTTATTTTTTATGGTTGTTTACTTTAATAAATATTTAGTGTGCTAATACTACTAATGGATTCTTTATTTTTTTGATTAATGCACTAATCTTAGATGAATAATAGCTATTAAAGATTGGTAAATGTGTTAATTAAAATAGCTAAGTTATATTAAAGTATCTTTCTAGATGTGTATTTGTGTTTTCTTGGTGTATCTTTTTGAGTGCATGTTATTATTGCCTTAGATAATCCACTAGCCCAAGCCATAATCTTCTAATAAAGTGTGTGCAATAGCTACCCTGATAGGATCAACCTTTATCTAAACCCATTGGAATTCCTATACCTCTATTCCATTAGACTCTTTAGCTATATCTAGTTGCTTATGAGCATTTGTTTCTAGTAATAGGCATTGGTTTTAAAAAGACATGGGTCTATCTATAAGCTAGCCAGGGAAGTAATTTTTGAGAACCACAAGAATTTATTTTCTACCCCACCTTACCCTCTATTTGAATTTTATTATCAATATTTACCCACTTTAGAATAAATTCCAACCACCCATCCAACTCACGTAATAATCCACCCTATTAGGGAATCACATCTCCATCCAAAAACCTTTGTTAATAACTTGTATGCTTTACTATTTATTCTATCAATAGGTTTTAAGAGACCGCATACTTGTAACTCATGCCCTAGAGTGGATTTTATCTCCATAGAGATATTAAAATGTTAGAGGCTATTTTTCTATAGATTTGGTGTGCATAAAACCTACATTAATAGTTTTAATGGCACTAAAGGAAGGCCCTAATTTCTTCCCTATAATAGAGATTATTCCTTGTATAGAGTTACACTAGAGTCACCCAAAAGAGTGACCAAATCTAATTCCTAGGTTGGTTTATTAGCATCACCCTTAACAATTTATAAAAGAACTATATTTGTGCCAATAGCTCTAGTTCAAAGCAATCCATCTCCAATAAGCTAGCCTTTACTCATAAGGAACCCTTTACTTACTAATCAACCAATAGCCCAAAAATGACCCTAGTTAGTTGGATCTACCATTGTCATCCCAGTAGACATGCATGATTTACCTCAAAACCCCAAAAAATATCTATAATCCTTTTCCTCTTTTGGATCAAGGACCATAAAAAAACATATTAAATATGTTAAAGCTACTTTGAGATTAATGAATGTAATCGATGAAGATGTTACATGTCAATTGTTTCCTTTCACTTTAATGGATTTTGCTCATGATTGGTATTTAAAATTAACCAAGAAATCCATCACCAATTAGGAGGGTTTTCAAACTGATTTTCTTGCATAATTTGGGTAGGTCACCAACCCAAGACTAGTGTATCAACACTTCACCAGTATGAAGAGAGAACTTAGTGAGCCTATCTGAAATTTTAATGCAAGATGGTATAAAATGTATAATTAGCTGACCCTAGGGTACCAACCATAACCAATGGTAGCATTGAAGATGTACAAGAATACCTTAGACCCCATCATAGTCATGTTCCTAAGAAGAGCACCTATTGCCACTACTTTAGTACTAACATTTGATGAAGCCATTAACATCGACAGACAACTCAATCCACAAATACTTTGGGTACTTAACAATGGGATCCCAGTACTTAATCTGATATTTCATGTGAAGCAAAATGTCTCTACATATAATTAGAATCAACTGTATACATTGCCTTTGTTGATGCAAATAGTGTAGTCGAGTTTTGGATATCTAAATAATCATGTGAATGGCAATAGTTACCAACCAAAATAGTAATCAACTACACTTACCATATATTTTCTATAAGGTGTAGACTCTATGAAGGTTGAATTGGATTCTATCCAAAAAATGGTTTAGAAGCTAAGTAATGATTTTATGAACATGCAGTGAAAACTAGGCAATACTAATACTCAATTGGGTAATCAGAACACTGGATTCCCAAGATATAACATTTCTTTCAACTAGCCTAAAAATAATATGGATCATCCCAGTAGACTTATAGAGATCAACATTACTGAGATAACTCTCCCAAATTGCTGTAGAATACACAATACACCTCAACATGGTGAGCTTGACTATGTTGAGTTCTATACATCATTCAAAATATTTTCTAGAGAAGTAACCAAGCAAGATCAAATAAATAGTCTACCTAAATCACATCAAGATCTAGGATTTGCTAGTATAATGATGTTCTTTGAAACTCATAAATTTCCCTTCCTAGGAGAAGATGACAACAAACTAGAAGATAACTTAGAAGAAGTCCATGCTTTCTAGTAGTTCCAAAAGGGTGTGTATAATTTGAGAAACAAGTTGCATTTGACCACATCAAATCTTCTAAACACCATAGTGATTCCTCCCAATCCCAAGGTAGACAACAATCTACCTGAATGATCCATTGATGATTAAGGAAGAACCAAACAAATTTGGAGGATACAACATTATGGAAAATATGAAGAAAATCAAGGAAAATATCACACTCCACAAGTTGGCCCAAATCACCAAACAAAAGGAGCTATTATGGAACCTATCACTAGAAAGGCCCCTAAGAAGAAAGCTAAGATAGCTTCAGATAGAGAAAAATAATTGAAAGTGGCTGACACCAATGTCATCTATAAAAGCAAGATTGAAGTACCACCTTTCATGTTGACCATCAAAGAATTCGGTAAGAATATTCATAATTATCTAATTGATTTTGGAGCATATGTAATTGTTATACCAATTTTTATATGCAAAAAGCTAGGTCTTACCCCCAACCCTTCAAAAAGATCAGTCTTTTAGCTAGATGAGATAATAGTGCTAGTAGTGAGTGCGTTGAATAATGTACACATTCATGTAGCATCATAGCCTAGAGTCTAAATGACCATCAATATCTTGGTAGTGGATATACCAAAAGTATATGGATTATTATTGAGTAGGGATTGTTCATCCAAAACACTTAACAGATACCTTTCCATAGATTTTTCACATATATGGCTACCTTAGAGGGGCATTTTAAATCAGATCCAAATTGATAGAGAGCCCAAGATAAAATACCCCATCATTGAATATAATGTCAAGAATGAAGAGGTAAAGTATGGTTCCCCCTCATCAGGCATATATACTTTTAATACTCATAATTTAACATAAAAGCTAGAGTCTAAAGAATCAAATCAGCTATGGACAATGTATTTTGATGGAGCCAAGTCTAAACAAGGATTGGGCATGGGAATTGAGCTAATCGATCCTCAAGGAAAGAATTTCTTCGCTACTTATAGATTTCAGTTTCTTTGTACAAATAATAGAGCTGAGTATGAATCTCTATTCTTAGGGCTACAATTTTCATTAAAAATAATGCAAAGTAGATAAAGGTATCCAAGGACTCAGAGCTGGTAATCCACTAGATAAGAAATAAATACCAATGCAAACTATCTTATTTGAAGTATAAGCATAGAGCATGGGATTTAATTGAAAGCTTTGAAATTTTTAGTATAATATCAATCTCAAAAGAGAAAAATTAGGCCATCAATTCATTGGCTACTGTTACTACCAATCTAGGACCGTTACAAGAATCTTAGGTAAAAAGAATTTCCATTGAGTTGGTTCCCTATCCATCTGTTACAAATAATGTAAATTTTTTTAGGTCTTTAATGATGATCAATATATTGTCTAGTTCTTAACTAATTTAGGGGATTTTAAGTCCCAAATTATAGATGACAATGATGTCAACCACCTTTGTCAAGAAGATACAAATAAGGAGGGAATTCTCCATCTTAAGGAGAATCAGATACCAGTTGGATTAGTCTCCCTAGAAAGTTTGTTTGATTTAGATTCCTAGGTGTAGTAGCTAAGGTAGACCAAGGTCTATAAATTAAATTTTAGGAAAGAGAATCTAGGAGATGAGCATAATCCATGTTATGTCAATATTGGCCTTAGTTGTACTCCCAAGGAAAGATAACAAATGAAATATTTAATCTCTTAGTATAGGGATGTCATCACTTGGACATATAAGGACCTAAAAGTGTATGACCCCTAGGTCATCACCCACACCATCCCCCTCAAGAAAAATCATAAACCATTTAGATAGAGACAAAGGATCATGAATCCCATTTTAGAGCCTCTTATTCATAAAGAAGTGGAGAAGTTGTTGAGTGTTAAAATTATTTTTCCCATACGACAGTCCACTTGGGTGGAATATCTGGTCCCACTAAAGAATAACATCAAAATTAGACTTTGTTTGGATTTTAGATATCTAAACAAAGCCTCTGAAAAGGAAAATTATCCTATACCATTGATAGATGAGGTAATACAAATTGTAAGTGGTTTTAAAATGATGTATTTTTTAGATGGGTTTTAAGGTTATAATCAAGTATTAGTGCAAGCTAAAGATCAGATGAAAACTACATTTACTATGAAATGGGGAACTTATGCATACAAAAGGATGTCATTCATCTTGATTAATGTAAGAGCTACCTTTTAGTGTGCCATAGAACAAACCTTCAAAGGATTGACTAGTAAATGCATAATTATCTACATGAATGACCTTATAGTATTTTCAAAGAACATAAACGATCACATAGCCCACTTGTAGTCTATATTTGAGTGATGTAGAAAATTTAGTGTCTCATTAAATCTTAAAAAAACATATTTAGAGTTACTGAAGGCAAACTATTGGGGCACATCGTCAATAAGGATAGGATTACCATCGCTCTTGATAAAATCTAGGTAATTGCTAAGATTTAGCTACCAAATAGTAAAAAATAACTAAAATCATTCTTTGGAAAGATCAACTTTGTTAGGAAGTTTATCTCAAGGTTCATATAAATTGTAAAGCCTCTTAATGCCATGCTCAAGTAAGATGCCAAGATAGAATGAACAACTGAAGCCAAAAAGTCTTTTTAGGACATCAAGGATGTGATATCACAAGCTTCATTATTAATCAATCCATACTTTACAAAATAATTATATCTATATTCCTTTGCTTCCAAACATATAATCATTGTTATAATCATGTAGAAGAAAGGTGAGACAGAACATTCAATTAATTTCATGAGTACAAACCTGAAGGATGTAGAACTCAAATACTCCATGATTGACAAGCAAATCTTTGCCCTAGTAAAATTAGTGAATAAATTTAAACATTACATTTTAAGGAATAAAATCATTGTTATTGTCCCAGACCATATTGTTAAGCTCACCCTTTTGTAGAATGAACTAGGGGAATGTCGAGGGAAGTGGCCAAATTCTAGGAGCTCAACATAGAAATTGGACCTACAAAGATCATTAAAGGATAAGGTATTATTCAGATTATGACTAAACCTAATCCTTGAATCACTATTAAAGAGGTATGTCAAGCACATTTTTCTAAAGGTGAGTGGTATACAGACATAAACTAGTACTTGCTCATAAGAACTTGTCTCCTAGAATATAATAGAGAAAATAGAATAGCTTTAAAGCTTAGAGCTACCCATTTTATGATCAAAAGGTGAATTCCCTATAGAAGAAACTATGAAGGGATATATCTTAGATGTGTGTTTATAGAAGAAGCCAAGGAGATCCTAGAAAATTTGCATCAAAAGATAGGTAGTGACCACCCTGGTGGGAATGCGATAGCCCATAAAATTCTAAGGTTAGGCTACTATTAACCAAACATTTTCAAAGATGCCCATATGCATGTCAGAACTTACCATGAATGTCAAACATTAACCAAAAGATAATTTCACGTAGCCGTGCATTTACAACTATTGTTGAGGGAAAACCATTTGCACAATGGGGTTTGGACTTCACTGGGTAATCAATCCAAATTCTTCTATCAACTATAAATTCATTTTAATTGATATATATTATTATACCAAGTGGATAGAAGTAGTTTCCACAAAGAATAGTAGAGTAAAAGATGTGATTCACTTTTTAGAGGAACACATCACTACTAAATTTAGCATTCCCATCTCCTTGGTATGGTGAAATAGACTTGCATTTATATCAGTAGAGTTTACTGAGTGGGCACATGACAATCAGATCATAATCAGGCTAGATTCTAACCACTACCCTCAGGGAAATGGATTAGCTGAGTCAACAAACAAAAACCTAGTTGAGGCAATCAAGAAATTAGTAGGGGATAAACCTAGAGACTGGCACAATCTACTGAAGTACGCTCTTTAGGTAAACCAGATGAGATATAAGCAAGCCTTAAAAGCTTCACTTTACCTACTAGTATATAGATGTAGGATAGTTTTCCCTATCATGTTGAAGCTACCAACTTATCAGTTCATACAAGACTATATGGAGCCTAATTATAAAGTGGAGTCAAGAATCCTTGATATAATCGAGATGGAGGATTCAAAAATAGAATCTCTCTAGGCATTAAACAAACACCAAGATGTAGTTAAAAGATGGTTTGATAAAAGATCAAAAGTTAAAGCATTCAAGATTTTAGATCTAGTATTATTATGGGATAAATCCCATGAAAAGAGAGGACAACATACCAATTTTTCCCCATTATGGATTATACCATATCAGATTTTAGAGATCATGGGCAACAATGCATTTCATCTAAAAGACCTCCAGGGTAACAAATTGACATATCTAGTTAATGCGTAGTTCTTGAAGCATTACTTCAGAGTTGGTCCATCTATGTATATCACTGATTGAGAGGATTCATGCAAGATTAGACATAGGATTAGAATAGATTCCATGTTTTCTAGATTAGATTTCCATGTTTTCTTGAGTAAGTTTTTAAAAGTTTTCTTAGATTAATATTTTTTGTTTTCAGTATTTTGATTTTTAGAGTAATTCCTAATTTTTAGATTAGTTATTTTTTTTTAATTTTATCTGATGACCAAGATCATATTCACTCTAGTTATTGATAAAATTGATTCAACCAAATGGGGACTTGTGAAAAGAGGGTTAATTAAAATTTGCCACATTTGAAGACTAGCATATAGTTTAGAAATATCTCTATGTTTTGAGTCCTTCAGGATAAAGGTAAGCAATCATAGTTTATCTTGAATGGTGTCATAATTAAATACTTTTATCAAGAATGTGGAAGCTAATCTCATGTTATTCATGAAAATTTAGAAAGTCTTCCTATTTCCTTGGGTTAAATGCACATATCTAGATAACACTTGCTAGAAATGATAATGTTGGGTCTAGACTTGGTTGATAAGGATGTTCTAATAGTGATTTGTTTTCTAATTTTACTAGCTCATTGTCATTCTTTCTCTCTCTTTTCCATTAATCAAAATTAAAGAGGATATATAAAAAAAAAGGAAAGAAAAGAATCAATGATTTCATAAGAGCAAATGAAAATCTAAAAAAAATTGAAAGAAAGAACTCATATGATGAAATAAGGTCAATGTACCATGCTTCATGGTTAATAAAGTCAATATAAAGAGAAGATAAGGAACCCAATATACCTCTATCAAGGCTATGGATGCTTGGATAGTAGCAGAGCAATGCCTGAGCTCCCTTTATTTTAAGCACTTTATGGATAGTGGAGTGAAACTTACAGCCTCATCAAAACCTTGAAAAATCATCATAGCAAGTGGTGAAATTATGCACTCAACACACATAGATCCAGAGAATTTGAAGACAAGTATGTTGCTTGAATTAACTCAACAGTCTTTTTCATGTTTATGATTTAAGTATCTTTTTCTATGACACACTCTATAAATGATTTCAAATTACAAAACTAGAGTTTTGGGTTCTTGAATACTCAGCAGTATTCCCCCTATTAGTCACCATTTCATTTGTTGTACCCAACACCCCACTTTCCTTAAAGGGAAATTGAACCCACCTTTTCTTAGATTTTGATCTCAATGAATACTTCATCTCATATGATCTATACTATGTTTATAAATCTGGGAATTTTCACTTTTTAGATGGTTGGTATTTAGCTAGGTCTTGTGGTTTTGGCATTATGTTTACTATGTTCTATTAGGCTAACTTGTGTACTGTAGATCAATTCTTTGGACTATTTCTTTTAGATTTTGTGTAGAGAAACTCTTGGATGGATTGTTTTGGGATTTTTTCAATCTTACTCCCCCTCAATCCTATTATTTTAGAAGCCTCATTTTTGTTAGGAAAATTATTGCAGACCTTTTTGTTTGAAATAATTCTTTTGACATAATTCAGCGTATGGATCTTCGACCTTAGGAAAGTTTTGGACCTTACACATTTTAAATAAAATAAAATTCCTAATGGATGTACCCCCTTTGACCCCCATCTTACCCTTTAGAATTTTTTAGATTGACCCTTAGGTGTATGAAAGTACCCTTCAAGAATTTTGAAAGGTGCCCTTTGGAATTTTTTGGAATCACTCTTCAAACCTCTCAAAATGCCCTCCCCATTTGTCTTTTAGTATTCATGAAGTAGACCCTTCAAGAAATTTTTTCCTAAAGTAGACCCTTTATCCCTTCTAGTTAGCCTTTCAGTCCTTTCCAAATTAACCATTTACCTCCCTTTGACCATTTCCTAAGGGCACATATTTTTCATATTTTCCCAGCCTACCCTCTAGACTTTGTAGGGGTCTCCTTCAAAAGAATTTTTGCTTCCATTTTTCTCCTTCACCATTCAATTCAAAAAATTTGTTCCATACCTTTGCCAATTCTCTTAGACATTTTGATCGAAGTAAACCCCCCCGAGTGAACCTTTTGGGACCCTTTTAAAGGACCCTATGCCCTACCCTTTAGACTTAATATTTTAGACCATCTGTAAATGGCCACGTATCCTTTGGATCTTATGAAAAGGACCTTTAGGCCTTCATAAAGTATCCAAATGACCTTTTTACCTACCCTTCAGGACTTTGGTCTCGAGACCCTTTTATTGTATGGCCATTTCCTTTAGACTTTTATTTGGTTATTTTGGGAATTTACCTAATATAAAATCTCTGAAAGAATTCCTCCAAAGGGCACTTACCCTTTAGAATTCCTAAACCTACCATCCAAGTTAAAAGGAACCTCCCCTTTAGACTTTATCAAACATACCTTTAGAACCTTTGAAGTGTCCCTTAGTTACATATAATTGCCCTTCAAAGATAGAAGATACCCTTTGGCTCTCTAAACTATCTTTTGTGTATTTTAAAAGTACCCTTTGACATTTGTGGAATAGACCCTTTAAAAATTTTATCATATACAAGTGCCTTACAAAGTGGATCCTTCAAACCAAAACTAGCCTTCAAAGAGTTTGGAATTACCCTTTAAGCATTGAAATAGCCCTTCAAAATAATTCCTTCCAAACTTTTTCTCATGCTCCTCACAAGCAATAGTCATAGACATTTCATCTAAATTAATTCCCCAAAGGAATTATTCTTGAATATTGACTTGAGAAACACCCTCCAGATGCTACATCTTTAAAGTGCTTGGTTATGGAAACACTATGGAAAATAATAGTGTTTAATTTAAAAGGACATTATGAACACTAAATTCATACTTATTAAAAAATATATAATATTTCCTATTTTGATAAACAACTAATGATCCCTACCAACCCAAGATTAATGAATTTGAAAAGTGAATGTTGCATATTTAATATTACATGAACTGATATTCAATGCATGATATTATATAGATGATGTACAATCAATAGAATCATCATTTGCATTCAAGCTATCTTTTAATTAAAGTATCCTCATTTACAAATAGTAATTGAGAGCCCTAGTTCCTACTTTGAAAAGCATACAATGAACATCAACCAAGCTAGAGCTGAGTCAATCACATTGGTATACATGCATACACAATGCGTAACACATTAAACAAGATAAAAGCTGGAACACATAACCATGACTTCCTCATCTAGGTCATTTTGAGGGACTAATCCTCCTTTTATAATTTCCATTAAGGACTCCAAGGAATTTAAAGACACTAAATTTGATGTAGAAGTATTTAAAAGTAAGTATCAAAATTATTCTTAACTATGTAACATGGTCTATTTAGTGAATATGTTTTTAATAAATGATGAGATAGTGTTATCAAAGGTTTTTCATCCAAGAATTACTAACATACAAGTACTAAAGGCTATACTTCACTATTGTGAAACTAGAAATCATGCCATGTATTGACTTGCTCAAATATTTGTTCTTTTTATGTAAAATATCACAAGATGCCTACCTCTTGTACTCTCATGACAACATGGTGGTCACATGTATATCTAGGAGTGACTTCCAAAGGTATCCATCTCTGAACATCCCAGATGCATATTATGACAAGCATACTTGGGTATGATTTAAGGAGGAAAATTCAATCACAAAGGTGCTCTCAGCATGGTTGTTCCCATGCTATACTATCCCCTAACAAGGAATGAAGCCAAAGGGATCCATTCTAATAGAAAAGTCTAGAATGGAGGTGTAGATAGGTATGGCTCTACTCAACTAATTGGATGTGATGGTGAACATCTATTTTATGAATCTAGACTAGGTACCCTTATTATATATGATATTATCACATGATACAACTTACACCCTTAGGAAGGTGATTAGCCTTAGGTTAAGGGAACCAATTTTGCATAAAGACAAACATCCCTCCCCCACATGGGACTTCTTTATGATGTTATATCTAGTCGATGCAGTAATGGGGTTGTGTTATAAGGACATAGATAATCTATGGGTTCTAGCCATAGATTGTATAAAGAACAAAATTTATGACTATTATCAATTTATGCATGTATATGCTTATCAAAAGCATATGGTTAGAATTTGTGAGTATGTATATCCACAAGTGTGGCAAGCCATTTATGGCTCCCTCATGCTTCATATTGAAGAAAATATTTTGGATAACTTGGTTCATAAGGGTGGCTACTTACTATACCCTAAATTTATAGTCATTTTGATCTAGGGCAACAAGGTGGAGCCCCTATGTCTCCCCAAGTACGTTCTCAATAAATTAGAAGAGTAGGAAATTGCTTTCTAGTTATGGAATAACACAGAGGAGGACTTGGTGAGACAAAAGAAAGCCTTTTTTTTGGGAACATTGTTACAATTGGCACGATGACATACACCATAAAGGAACACCTTGGTGATACTATAACAAAGTGGAATCAATATGGTTTCCCTAGGTTTCCATAGAGATATTGGGACCCCCATGGGCACATCTATGAGCACATCCATGGGTTTAACATTTCCTACTACTATCAACCATATTGATATGACTTCCCCTTATTGATTACAGCATCAGATAAAGAAGTCTTGGAATGAGCAAAGATCAATGGTTTAATAGAATATCATTTAAACATGATATAAGTAGATCCCAACATCTCCACCAAAGAATTGGAAAATTAAAGAGCCCTTTTCAAAGGGTGGCAACATTCAAATTTTTGAAGTGGGTAGTCTGATGGATAAGAAGCCTCCCCATCTTAAGGACTTCCTTTGAAATTAAAACTAAAAAGAGTCAAGAAGGATCCCAGGTCCCAGGAAGCGAGTACAAAAATAAGAGGATCTAAAGGAGATCCTATCAGTCTGGACTCTGATGAAGAGAATAAACCTACTACTAGCACCATCCAAATCCCTATGACTACCCCCAACATTTTTGATGTTTCATCCATTGGGTTATCCACATCAAAAGAAGCAACATATTCCCCTCATGACTCTCATATTCATAGAAGGACCCCCTTGGTTTACACTAGGAAGCCAAGGACTCCTACAGGTAACCCCATAACATAAATATCTATAGGCTTGCCCATCCCACCTCTCAACTCATAGCCATAAAAGGATGAAGTAATCATCAAATAATTGGTGGATGATTCAGATGAGGAGACTGAATTAGAGGAAGCCAAGGCTCTAAGTCTCTAGGGGGTCCTATTGAACTTCAATTTCAAGGTACTCAACCCTTTCCTACTTTTTCCTTAGCCTTAATTTCCATCATTGATACATCTATTTCTTTTGTAGAAGTCCATGTTGTCATAAAATTATGCACTTTAGGATTCTCTATGAATCTTAATTAATTTGATGAAACATTGAATCATATCTCAAGTTGTGGGTGAACTTATAAGAGAGATGAATCTCTAGATTATGAGGGCTAGCTCCCTAGATATGACTTGATGTGCTTATGATACTAAACTACCTAACACGGGTGAAAAAGGAGAGAAAGATACATAAAATTAACCTAAACTAGGAGGTGATACACCAATATTTTATTCTATTCATACACTTTGGATTTGTATAATGAACTAAGATAATTAAAATAGGCTCAAACCATTAATGGAGCTCCCTAGCATGAGCATTTCTCATGAAGGCAAATAATAAATTTAAAAAATGAAGGCAAGTGAAGGGAAGGTCAGATATGACACTACCAAACTCATACACACTTAAAAATTCTATTGTATCAACATACACTTCATGAAACTTGTTAGAAGAGAAGTCATTTATAACAACACATTCAAAGATTGCATGAAATAAGATGAACTCAATCTATACTTGACTTTCAAGATGGATCACTTTAACACATAGTACAAATGGACTTAGAGTATAACTAGCTTACTTTTCATTATCTTAATACAAATCAAGGTACAATTTAGGTAGGTATTCACCATACCAAGAGTTGGAATATTTCAATAGCTAAAATGGCTCACCTTTATAGAACTTGGAGGAAGAGAGAGAAAGGAGAAGTTGAAGAGGCACAAGGACATGTGTCATCAAGTGAATATTATTTAAAATTGCATATATAAGATATGTGGGCTGATATATACCATGTTATTATGTTTTAATTATCCAAATGAGTCATAAAGATAGTGAAAAGTGGCATAAAACCTACAAGTTTGGCTTAAGAAACTGCCTATATGATTTGCCTTTCAAAACTACCCTTATCCCTACATATGGTTTGGTATAATGATTGGTTTAAGAAATAGGGGTTACCAACAAGTCTCCAAATGCATTGTATTTATCCTTGATCATCCCTATTCTTATGGACATGAAAAATTATCATTGGAAGCTTCAAAATGGTTCTCTTTCATGCAACTTCTCCACTTGGCATCAAAAACTTAAAATTTTCATAACTGATCCATGAAAAATAGGTCATGACACTTGTCAAAGGTTCTTCTATCATCAATTTTAATAAAAAACCATAAAAGGGCCTCCCAAATTACTTTTCACCTCTTTCTCCAAGTCTTTACTAGCTAGGTCACTGGAATGGCTACAAATGAAGGCCTAATTTTGGAACTTACAAGTTGATTCATGAGATTTAGTGAATTTTTAAAGTTATCTCAAGTTTAAATCTTCCTCCCAAAGTTGGTTTCATATCCTAACCCCTCTTGTGTCATGTACACCACTCAAAATGGTCAAAATAAGCCCTATTTTCCTCTGATATATACACTTATGTAAAATAAAGTCACATTTATAGGATCCTCTAAGATTCTTATACAACCTCTAGGTGGTTTCATGGCTATCCCCTTTCATCTAGATGCTCAAAATTCCTCCCTTTCCCAATCAGGTCCCTATAAGGGTTTTGCAAGGGTTTTTTGGAGGTTCTAGGTCTTAAAATTTGTTCATAAAGAATAGATGTTAAACTTATTATAAAATACAATTGAAGGTTCCTTAAGGACCCTCCCTAAATCTTATAAATGCCTCAAGGTCTCATGCAAATGGTCATGAAGGTTCTGAGCATTTGAACTTGACCTTCAAGTGAATTTCATGATTTTTGTGACAGTTTTAGTATGTCTAGAGTTGAAAATAGATTATTTTGGAGTTTATTAGCCAGAAAAAATATTAATCACCTCTGAGACCAACCTACCAACATTTTCAAATCATTTGGAGATCTCAAGAAGAGCCAAAAATGGAAGTTACCCCTATTTTGGAATAAGGGTTATGCCTTACCAACAGGCCTATTTGTGCTTAGTGAACCAAAAGATGCTAATTATAAAAATAAATGAATTATAATATCATGAAAAAAATCATATTTACCCCTATATGAATCAAACAAAACATTATAATACCTAAAGAATGCTGGAACTTGAAGTGATATCTCATTTGGGTTGGGTTTGAATATTTTCCTATTAGGTTTGCTTACATACCTCCTTGTCTAGATCATATCCTTGGAATTAAAACATTATAATCTAGTTTATCATTTTCTCCCATATTTATCCCAATTTTAAAAACCTTATTTACTAATCCAATTAGTCTATGGTTCACCATCCTTCATTTTTTCCCAAAAATAGTCATTTTTGTGCATGAAGGGACTACCCCTGCTCTGAGATAAAATAGAGGTAATTAGGCCTATTTATTTGGGAAAAGTGAGTATTTTAATATATTTAAAATTTCCTAATTACCAATTATAAAAAATCATTTTTTTCAATTCCATGTTTAAGGGACCTAACCATCCTAATTTCTTCAAAAAAGGGGTAAAAACCTTGTTTTTGCATGTTCTTATTCAAACCTCCTCATGAATGCTCTTTCCAAAATTATTTGATGAATCTAAGGTGTTCATAAATTTTCCTTACCTTCATTAAATTATTTTTTAACCTATGAATCCACTCAAAACCTCTCTCTTATGTGAATTCCCAACTTCATCTCTTGGAGCAAGGCTTTCTCAACCCTGCATGTACAGACCGAGCCTATTTTGCTTATGAGAAAGTGTCTTTGTTAGCTTGAGGATGTCTTGGGAATATTTTTTCCTTAATTTTATCATGAGGATTCCACCTCAAGTTTTTTTAAACATTATGTTTCTTGTTAAAGGACCAAACTCTCATAGGTTCTTCCCTTACTTATGACCATGTTTGACTATGACAATGTGCAGGGGATCTCCTTGTTTTGTTACTTTTATTTGGAGATTTTAATGAAAGTTACAATGAATTTTATAAAATTTTATGAATCCCATCATTATGATAATTTTCAACATTCCAAACCTAACCTTCCTGACCCCTTTAGGCCTTTCAATTTCTCATTGTCTTCTTAGACTGAGACAGTCTTAATACCCTACTTGTAGGTTGTTATAGGATGGGAATGGCATAAGATTGGTATTGATGGATGATTTTTAAAATAATTTATATCCTTAAAGTTACTAGGTTTTATTTTTTAACCTCTTTTATCCCTAAAAGTGTTTCAAGACTCCTGCAAGGTCCATCATCTCACCTCACTATTTGCTCAGCTGTAGGTGGAGTTTTCATTCATTCTAGGCTTATAGGTATCTTATAGGGAAATATGGACTTGATCATGGTTCTTGATGATTATTTTGAGGTATTTTTTTATTCATAAACTATCAACTTTTCTCATCTCATCCATAATCATGCTTATTTCACAAACCTTAAACTTTCTTGCTTGTGGTGACTATCACAGTCCTGTGTATGGATAGAGAAGTATGTATTAGTTTTTAAAGACATTGTATGTGACTTTTATCATGATCTCTTACCTTGAAATAATTATTTTAATCACTTATAATCATCTAACTTAAAATCATATTCCAAGAACATTAATATGGGATGCAAATTAACATTTTAATCACTATCTTATAGACATCACTGCCCTGTTTCAGTGATTTTCTAGCCATATTTGAGGGTCTAAATGACCACCTTCCACTATTCATTTCTCCTTAAAAAAATTTCATAGTCATTATTTGTGGTAGGGGTTACTAGTTGAGCACATGAGGATCCCTCAAAACCACCATGATCTCATTTTGTGAAAACAATCAAAAACACTTATGAGCTTTGTTTTGGTCCTTTTGGGATAGAGGTCTTGAACATATTATACTCATCTTATTGAAACTTTAAATTCTCTTTTTAATCCTCTACATCAAGTTTGAATCAATCCAAACTTCATCAAATGTATTCTAGACATCTCCAAGGCTTGAAACTATTATCAAGGCTACTGTCCAAGCATGATGATGTCATTAGGTTGTTGTAGATGCAAATTTTGGATATAAGGCACTAAGAATGAAATTGGATGTTAAAATTTTGACTTATATGCCTTATAAATCTAAATATTAACTTTAAAAAGGAAAATATCCAATGAGGACACCTTAAGAGTATCCTTAAAATAATTTCAATGGCACCTATAAGTGAAAACACCTTTGTGAGAGCTTGCAGTCATGGAATGGTCATTGTATGAGTTTTAAACTTATTAAAACACCATTACATACATATTAATGGATTAAAACTCTTTAAACCACATATAATTACTACATCCAACATGTAAAATCCCCTTTATGAAGACTGAGATAGTTGTAATTGTAGAGAGACAAGTTTAGGAGCATTTACAAGCCTAAAGAGGCTCTATTGGACACCTAAACTCTCCAAAGATAATATTACTATTGGAATGTCTTTTAAATCATGGGTAAACTCTTGGAACACACAAAACCATCAAACCAAATCAATAAAACCTAAAACAAATACAAACAATGACCCCCTCATAGATGATCATGCACAAAAAGTTGTCTAGGATCAAACTAATGGTTCATAAGGGAGAATTCACCAAATATCAAGTTATTATTATTTAAATTAAGTTCAATCAAATAAATATTCAGCCCCAAGATCACTCTTTCCAATTCCACATGTAGCTTCCATAGTGAGTGTTTGATTTTGCCCTTCCTTGGCTTGCTAATGAAAAATGAAGGAAATGGAGTTATAGATTGACATTTTTGAATTATTATTTAAAAATAATAATTTAAATGGATTATTGGAGGTGAATATTTACTCTTCATATGTTTTTAGCTGATGGTGAACTTGGGAAGTTCATACAAGTGCCCAAAAGCTCTTATTTTTTAGGGAAAACTGCCATCCATTGAGCATAACTACTTCTTTCCTAAAATATAAATATTCCTAACATTATCATAACATGATCCATTTTTAAAATAACCTATGTTTAAATTTTTATTTCATAAAAATATTTACAAGTCATTAAATGGGCTAAAAATGGCCAAAAGGCTCCCTTTTCCATATAAGACATAACCTATATCCAAATTATTATTTGTAAACATGTTAAAACATATCAAGGACAACCTTAGGATATTTTCAACACAATTTTACCATTTTAATTATTTTTAATAGCATTGACTAACCTTTGATTCAAGTTGACTAGCCTAGTGCATAAGGGTGGACCTCAACAAGGACTAGGGAGAGGATTAGTAAGACAATATACCAACATAACACCCTATAAGACACATGGGAATATTATAAAAAGTTTAAAATATTATGGGTTGGCCTAAATTTGACCTTGGGTCATGTTTTTTCAACATTCTTGGTGATTCCTAGGGGTGGCATGCTTGTTATGCCTAGGACCAGTTGCCTTACATCTCCATTGGGTATAGAGTCATGCATATGAGCACTCAAATTGACTTGAGCAAACCTTTGACTCAAATAACATAAGTTAGTTGAATCAACACACACAAAATCAAATACACACACACCAAACAAAGGAAATTAAACACAATCATGTTATGAAACACTTATGAAACACAAGACAAACTGAAACAAACATACTCAAACACTAACAAAATTGATATGAACACTTCCTCCTAGATCGAATGGGTAGCTTGAAACCTTATTGGATTCATGACATAGATGGATTAATGAGGCATACAACCTCTTGATATTTGGCATCAATTCATCTATCTTCTTCATGGTGCTCAATACGAAACAAGCAGTTCCAAATAGATTAGTCATAGAAATGAACTTCTCTTGCATCTCAACGAATTCAAGTTTCTCATAATATTATTTAACTTTGACCCCCAATAGTGATGCAACAAGGATTTAATTCTTCTTTTCCATGATATTATCAATGAGATTGGTTTGCTCTTCTTGACATACGAGGTCATCAAGCTAATGTTCTTCATGTTCTAATGCATGTAAGGGTGGTTCAAAATCAGATAGAGGTATGGACTCATCTCCAATAACAATGTCTTCTACCTTGGTTTCATGAGACTCTTTCAAGATTTAAACTTCTTGAGGAGTGACTTGACTTTCATTATTGATAGTGCACTTCACTTCATGCTTGAGATGGTCATCTACAACTTCATGATCAAACATGGAGTCTTCTTTCTCTTGGTTCAAGAAGGGTGAGTTATGCTTGATAGCCCCAAGTGGAGTTCCAATGATAAATTATTCATCATCATCAATTGTGTCATCCTCTTTCTCTATTGCAAACTAAATTTGTTCCTCCTTTGATGCTTCCCTTAAAAGAGTTTCTTCTTCAATTTGAGGGATGGTATAAGAGAGATATATAGGTCTATGGGTTGGGGATGGAATGTGGTGTTCATGGATGGGCATGGAGATGGGTGAAACTTATTGAATGGGATATTGATGGAGATGTAAGATAGGATTAGCAATAGGAAGGATATATTTTTCATATAGTCTTTCATAATCCTCTTCATCTTCTTAAGGCTCTTCATACTTTTTTAGAGATTCTTTTATAGTTGTAACTTGTTCCATATCTCTTGAGTTTCCCAATTCTTTAACCTATAAATCCACCATTGAAAATCCTTTCTTTCCATATACAATCCTTCACTAATGTCATATTGATTATCTTATTCAACATACCCCCACATTTCCATCAACACCTAACTGAAACCCTTAACCAATCCATAAGACCACCAAGAGTTTCATCACAACACTTATCTAGCACATTCATATGCTTTTCCAATTATAGAAACTTTGGCATTAATACCCACACATTTTGAGAATGAGAGTTGTAATAATCTTGGACAAAGTGACTAGGTTGTTTAACTTCTTTAATCAAGGTTTTGAAAGCTTCATATTTTTCCTCTCAACTAATGGTGTTTCTTGACTCATCATGACAAGGCTGAGAGGAATATGGGTCATATGGATAGTCAACAATAGCATGCTCATTTGGAAAGGAACTAGGTTGACCATAGGACTACCATGACTCATAGGGGGGATGTTATTCTTGATAGGGATATTGACAAGGGTAGAAAGGATCATGAAAAGGTTGATAGGGAGGTGTATGGTAAGGATTATCCTCATATCCATCCATATCAACTTCATAAGTCACATGAAAAGATAAGAATTGATAAAAATCTTCATCAATAGATAAATGGGCTATTTACAACTAGAAATTCATTTGGTGTCACCATTGGTGTTTGTTTGGATGCTTCCAAAAGATGATAAGAGAGAAGACACACCAAAAATCTTCCCACTATTTGGACCTTGTCCCATCGAATGTGCCAAAAAATTTGTCATCAAATTGTGTACCTTAGGATGCTCTATGAATCTCCTTCAATTTGATGCAACATTGAATCATCTCTCAAGTTGTGGGTGAACTTATAAGAGAGATGAATCTCTAGATTATGAGGGTTAGCTCCCTAGATATGACTTGGTGTGATTATGCTACTAAAACTACCTAACATGGGTGAAAAGGGAGAGTAATATACATAAATAAAAACTAAACTAGGAGTTGATACACCAAGAGTTTCTTATATTCATACACTTGGGATTTGTATAATGAACTAAGACAATCAAACTAGCCTCACACCATTAATGGAGCTCCCTAGCAAAAGTGTTTCTCATGAAGGCAAATAACAACTGAACAAATGAAGGTAAGTGAAGGAAAGGTTATATATGACACTACCAAACTCATACACACTTCAAAATTCTATTTTAGTAGCATAAAATTCATGAAACATGTTAGGAGAGAATCTATTTGTAACAACACATTCAAGGATTGCATGAAACAAGATGAAATCAATATATACTTGACTTTCAAGATGGATCACTTCAACACATAGTGAAAATGGACTTAGAGTATAACCAAATTAATTCTCATTAGCTTAAGTACAACTCAAGGTATGATTTTGGTAGGGCTTCACCATACCAAGAGTTAGAATCTTTCAATAGCCAAAATGGCTTACATTTATAGAACTTGGAGGAAGAGAGAGAAGTGAGAAGTTTAAAAGGCACAAGGACATGTGTCACCAAGTGAATATTAGTTACAATTTCATATAAAAGAGAGTTGGGGTGAGCTATTCCATGTCATGAAGGTTTACTTGTCCAAATGAGTCATAAAGATAGTGAAAAGTTGCACAAAACATGCAAGTTTGGCATAAGAAACTACCTATATGATTTACCTTCCAAAATTTCCCTTATCCTTGCATATGGTAAGTTATGATGATTGGTTTGAGTAATAAATGTCACAAAAAATTCTCCAAATTCATTGTATTGATCCCTAACAATCCCTATTCTTGTGGTCATGCAAAATCATCACTAATAGTTTCAAAAGGGCTCTCTTTCATGCACCTTCTCCACTTGGCATTAAAAACTTTAAATTTTCATAACTGATACATGAAAAAGAGGGAATGAAAATTTTCAAAGGTTATATCATTAATTTTAATAAAAAATCATAAAAAGGCCTCCCAAATTGCTTTTCACCTCTTTCTTTAAGTGTTCACTAGCTAGCTCACTGGACTAGCTGAAAGTTAAGGCCTAGTTGGGGTAGTTACAAGTTGATTCATAAGATGAGGTGAATTTTTTGAGTTATATAAAGTGTAAATCTTCCTCCCAAAGTTGGTTTCATATCATATCCCCTCTTGTATCCTGCACACCTCTCAAAATGGTCAAAACAAGCCCTATTTTCCTCTGATCTATACACTTTCATTTAATAAAGTCACATTTATGGGATCCTTTGAGATTCCTCTAAAACCTATAGGTATTTTCATGGATATCTTGTTTCATCTATATGCTCAAAAAGCCTCCATTTCCCAATCAGGTCCCTATAAAGGTTTGCAAGAGTTTTTTGGAGGTTTTAGGTCTTAACATTTATTCATAAATAAAATATGTTAAACCTCTAATAAAATGCCACTAAGTGTTCCTCAAGGACCCTCCATAACTCCTCTAAATTCCTTAGGGTCTCATTAAAATGTTCATGAAGGTTATGAGCATTTGAACTTGACCTTCGAGTGGCTTTCATGATTTTTGTGAGGGTTTTAGTATGTTTAGAGTTGGAAATGGATTATTTTGAAGTCTATAAACCAAAAAAAATCTTAATAACCTCTAATAATGACCTACCAACATTTTAAAATCATTTTTAGAGTTCAATATGAGCTAAAAATGGAAGTTACCCCTATTTTGTAATAAAAGTTATGCCTTGCCAACATACCTATTTGTGCTTTATGAACCAAAATATGAAAATTATCACCATAAATGAATTCCAATAGCATTAAAATATCATATTTAACATTTTAGGAATAAAACAAAACATTATAATACCTGGAGAAGGCTAGAACTTGAAGTGACATCACGTTTGGTTTGGGTTTGCATGTTTTCCTACTAGGTTTGCTTGCAAACCTCCTTATCCAGATCATCTCCTTGGAATTAAATATTATAATCTAGTTTATCATGTTATCCCATATTTAACCCAACTATAAAAACCTTATTGACTAATCCAATTGGTCTCTGGTTCACCATCCTTCAATTTCCCCCAAAATAGTCATTTTTGTGCATGAAGGGACTGCCCCTGCTCTGAGATAAAATAGAGAGAATTAGGCATAATTTTTTGGGAAAATTGAGTATTTTAAGATATTAAAATTTTTATAATGACCAACTTTACCAAATTGTTTTTTTAAATTCCATGTTTAAGGGACCTAACCATCCTAATTTCTTTAAAAAAAGGGGTGAAAACCTTGTTTTTGCATGCTCTTGCTCAAACCTCCTCATGAATGCTCTTTCAAAAATTATTTGATGAATCCAAGGTGTTAATACATGTTAATTAACTTCTTTAAATTATTTTTTAACCTATTAATCCACTTGAAACCTCTGTCCTATGTGAAATCCCCAACTTCATCTCTTGGAGCAAGGCTTTCTCAATGCTTCTTGTATGGACTGAGCCTATTTTGCTTATGATAAAGTGTCTTAGTTGGCTTGAGGATGTCTTGGGAATATTATTTCCTTCATTTTATCATGATTATTCTACCTCAAAATTTTTTAAACCTTATTTTTATTTCTAAAGGACCAAACTCTCATAGGTTCATTGCTTGCTTATGGCATTATTTAATTGTGATAGTGGGAAGGAGATCTCCTTATTTTATTGCCTTTCTTTAGAGGTTTTAATGAAAGTGTCAATGAATTTTATAAAATATTTTGACTCAAATAATTATTACAATTTTAAACATTCTAAACCTAACCTTCTTGACCCCTTTATGCCTTTTAATTGGTCACTATCTTCTTGGACTAAGATAGTCTTAATACCTTGCCTATAGGTTGCTATAGGATGGGAATGGCATAAGATTGGTCTTGATGGATGATTTTGAAACTATTTTAGATAATTAAAGTTAATAGTTTTGATTTTTCAACCTATTTTACCCTTAAAAATTTTTCAAGACTCCTACAAGGTCCATCATCTCACCTCATTGTTTGCTTAGCTGTAGGTGGAGTTTTCATTCATTCTAGGCCTATAGGTATCTTCTAGGGAAATATGGACTTGATCATGGTGAGTAATGATTATTTTGAGGTATTTTATTTTTCATAAACTATCAACTTTTATCATCTCATCCATAATCATTCTTATTTCACAAACCTTAAACTTTCCTGCCTGTAGATGATTATCACAGTCCTGTGTATGAATAGAGAAGTATGCATTAGTTTTTCAAGACATTGTATTTACCTCTTCTCATGATATCTTACCTTTAAATCATAATTTTAATCACTTATCATAATCTAACTTAAAATCATAGTCCAATAACATCAAGATGGGATGCAAATTAACATTTTGAACACTGTCTTGTAGACATCACTGCCCTATTTCAGTGATTTTATAGCCATCTTTGAGGGTCTAAATGACCACCTTACACTATTAATTTCTCCTTCAAACTTTGTCATATTAATTATTTTTTGTATGGGTTACTATTTTATCACATGAGGATCCCTCAAAACCACCATGATCTTATTTTTTGAAAATAATAAAAAACACTTAGGAGCTCTATTTTGGTCCTTAAAGTCTTGAACATACAGTCCTCATCTTCTTGAAACTTTCAATGATCTTTTGACTCATCTCCATCAAGTTTGAATCAATCAAAACTTCATCAAATGCATTATAGACATCTCCAAGGCTTTAAACCGTTATCAAGGCTATTGTCCAGGTATGATGATGTCATTAGGCTATTGTAGATGCAAATTTTGGATATAAGGCACTGAGAATGCAATTGGATGTTGCCATGTTGACTTAGATGCCTTATAAAGCTAACTATTAAATTTCACAAGGAAAATATCCAATGAGGACACCTTAATAGTACCCTTAAAACAATTTCAATGGCACCTATAATTAAAAACACCTTTGTGAGAGCTAGCAATCATGGAAGCATGGTTTTGAGAGCATTTTTTAGTCATTATATGAGTTGGAAACTTATTCAAAAACCATTAAATACATATTCATGGATCCAAACTCTTGAAAAAACATATAATTCATTCATCTAACATGTAAAATCCCCTTTATGAAGATTGAGATAGTTGCAATTTTAGAGAGACCAGTTTAGGAGCATTTACAAGCCTAAAAGAGTCTTTCTTAGACACCTAAACTCTCCAAAGCTAATAGGACCATGGAAATGTCTTTTAAATCATGGGTAAACTATTGCAACACATAAAACCATTAAAAAAATACAAATAATGACCCCTTCATGGATGATCATGCATAAAAATCTATCTGGGATCAAACTGATGGTTTATAAGAGATAATGAACCAAATCTCAATTTATTATTATGAAAATGAATTTCACTCATAGCACTATTCATCCCTAGAATCACTCTTTCCAATTCCACTTGTAGCTTCCATAATGAGTGCTTGATTTTTCCCTTCCTTGGCTTGTCAATGGAAAATGAAAGAAAAGGAGTGCAAAATAACAATTTTGCATTTTTATTGAAAACCAAGAATTTAAATGGATGATTGGAGGTTAATATTTACTTTTCCCACGTTTTTAGCTGACGGTGGACTTGGAAAGTCCATGCAAGTGCCCAAAAGCTCCTATTTTTAGGGGAAACTACCATCCAATATACATATCTAATTATTTCCTAACAAATAATTATTATTGACATGATTCTAACTTGATCCATGTTGAAACTCACCTAGGTGTAAAATTTTCTTGATAAAAATCTATACAAGTCATTAAATGGGCTAAAAATGGCCAAAAGGCCTCCTTTTCCATATGAGACAAAACCTATAGCCAAATTATGATTTTTAAACATGTTAAAACATATCAAGGACCACTTAATGTTATTTTTAACACAATTTGACCCTTTGACTACTTTTGACTAAGCTTGACCAACCTTTGACTCAAGTTGACTCACCTAGTGCATAAGGGGTGGACCTCAAAAAGGACTAGGGAGAGGATTAGTAAGACAATAGACCAACATTACACCCTATAAGATACATTTGAATCTTATAAAAAGTTTAAAATAGTATGGGTTGGTCGAAATTTGACTTGGGGTCAAATTTGGCCAATAGTCCCCTCTACGTCATTCATTCCTTCCATTAGTCCGTCTACAACTTCTACTACACCTTTTCCCACAACCATTCCCTCTATGCATGTTGGTACTTCTACTATGAGACTTCACAAGAAGAATACATATACAAAGGTACAAACCACCCTAGATATTCCCCAACTCCATGTCCAATCAACAAAACTCTCCCTTCCACTCCCCACTTCTAATTCTATAGAGGAAAGTATGGTGATCACAAGCAAGGGGAGCAAGGCAAATCCCCATGTAATTATAGTCCATCCACTTCGTCAATTTTGAGGAGTGGATTGGTCAAAAATAATATGGCCTTCCTTACTTGATGACATCTCAGTCATGGTGACAATAGCTTCCTGCTCATCCTCCCTTTCCTCAATTTGGAGGAGTGGAATATTATGAGGCATCTTAGTCGTGGTGACAATAGCTTCCTGCTCATCCTCCCTTTCCTCAATTTGGAGGAGTGGATTGGTCAAAAATCATATGGCCTTCCTTGATGGTTTGACCAATCCCAACAAGAGGTAGAAAAAAGAGGAAAGGGAGGATGAGCAGGAAGCTATTGTCACCACGACTGAGATGCCTCATAATATTCCACCCTGGGCCATGTACTTGAGGTGTCAACTACCTACATATAAGGTCACTAATATCCCCTCTACTTCTACCTTATTTGACTCCCCAATTGGCTCCATCTAGAGAGTGAAGAAAATAAAATTAAAGGATGACCAGGGTATCAGCCTCATTCTTGAGGAGCAAGAGCCAGTGTTGTCCCTAACCAAGAGACAAAATAGATAACTAGGTGAGCTTATGTATGAAGAAAACCTTTCAGACTTAGCCCAATCCCACAAGGATGTATTGGTAGTTATACATGAAGGCATAGGGATAGCACAACAAGATCTTGAGGATGAAGTATAGGAACTACAAGCACAAATTAAATAGCTAAGGGAACAATCTAGCACAGTACACATTCTTGCTAACATCAAAATTGAGGTAAGAGAGGCTACTTCCAAGTGTTATAACTCTCTTGAGGCCATGGGGTTTATGAAATAAAAAATGACACCTCACCTAGCTTAGTTGAATCAAATTTGTATATCTCTTTCCCAAGATATTACTTAGCTTAATGTGTTAGTTGCCTACACAGGCAACTTATTATACAACCATTTGGATTTAATGACTATGTTCAAATCATCTAATGCCTTAAATCTAGTAGTCATTAGACATGAAGAAGATAAAGAATGGTTGAAGGTAGTTATGGTCTTAATTCTAGATTATCAAGCTCATGAGACCCAAATCTTTCAAATATTGGATGAATTGAAGCTATCCAAAGCAAGGGATTCTATAGGGAAGTTGGTCAGTAGAACCAATTTTGACAATATTTTCTAGGATGCTATAGATGATTTCAAACAAAGTATATAGGGCTTAACAGTAGATAATATAGAAGCTGAGTTGATCAAGGTTTAGAGGAAGGTGATTGAGGTGGAAATCTTTAGAAGTATGTTTTAGACAACCAAGGATGAGCATGCAAGACTCCTTGGATAAATTAAAAGACTCCATCGACCTTCACTGCTCAATTTAGACATCCTTCATTAGTAAAATGAGGCTGCTCATAGAGTTTACAAGGAGAATGAAGTGAAGAAGAAAAAAACATCTAGCATTGGAGCTGCACCTTCAGTTTCTACTCTAACTTCAACTCTAATAAAAGCCCATGTAGTGATTTAAACCATGCAACCTTAGCTTTTGCATGTGTTATTTCTAGCAGTATATATATTTATGGATATTCCTTGTAAATTAGATAATTATTTGTAATATATTGAATTTGTATTTTCTTGAACATGCACACATTGCATTCATTTGTAAATTCAATTTGACTAATTTATAGTTTTTAAGCTTAAACATTTTTCTATTATAGTTAGAACTACATGTTCAAACTACCACATGTAACTAACATGTAGACTTAGAGGATGAGGCAACCCCTCCCCAAGATCTATAAATACTATTCTACCACCTACCTTATTTTTTTGGGTCAAATAATTTTAGAATACAAAGTGGCAAAACTTTTGGTCATCAGGTGAAGTATTTGAGTATTTTCTACCCAATATTGTGTTGTTAGTTGTTATTTATATGGTTGTTTACTTCAATAAATCTTTAGTGTGCTAATGATGCTAATTAATTCTTAATTGTTTTGATTAATGCACTAGTCTTAGATGTGCAATAGCTATTGAATATTAGTAAATATTTTAATTAAAATAGTTAAGTTATATTAAATTATCTTTCTAGAAGTGTATTTTTGTTTTCTTAGTGTAGCTTTCTAAGTATGTGATATCATTGCCTTAGATAATCTACTAGCCCAAGCCATAATCTCTTGATTTAAGGGTGTAAAATAGCTACCCTGATAAGAGTAACCTTTTTTTGAGGCCATTGGACTTCCTATACCTTTTTTCCCTTATAATCTTTAGCCATGTCTAGTTTCTTATGAGCATTTATTTCTAGTAATAGGCATTGGGTTTAAGAAGACATAGGTTTGTCTAGAAGCCAGTGAGGGAAGTAATTTATAATAACCACAATAATTTTTTTTTTCCCTAACTTACCCTCTATTTGTATTTTATTATCAATATTTACCACTTTATAATAAAGGCCATCCACCCATCCAACTCACATAGGAATCCACCCTATTAGGAAATCATGTCTCCATCCAAAAACCCTTGTTAACAACTTGCATGCTTTAACATTTATTCTATGAATAGGTTATAAGAGATCACATACCTAAAACTCATGCCCTAGAGTGGATTTTATCTCCATAGAGATTTGAAAACATTAGAGGATACCTCATTATGGCTATGGTGTGCATATAACCTGCATCGACACCATCGATAGTCACCTAACCACTGATGGTCAACATAACCACTAATGGTCACCCCAACTATTGATGACCACTATGAAAAGAAATAACAATAAGTTATTTCCAACCCCTAACCAAATTGGACTTTCTATGTCCCTACCTATTCACAGACCCCTACCTAATTTTTTGGACCTGACTTGACCTAGTTTAGCACTAGTATTGACCCGTTATTGTTATATATAGTCTATTTTCCTTTATCAAGCATCTATTTATTCTTATATTTCATTTTAGTTCTTTCTATTTTTTGATTCAATTACTTCCTTTTTATCTTTTTCAACTTAAATTTTATCAAATATTCAATTGATAGCCTCCTAACAAGTTCATGCTTCTTAGATCTAGCTCATGCTAGGCATTCCACCTTATTACCCATCTAATAACCCTTTTGCATGAGTGATTTCTTATCTACAAGTCATTTTTTCCAAGACAAAGAGGAGCTCTTCACACTCATCTAGATCACATGTGCACAAACAAATAGGTTCTTCTACCACACCTTTATTACTAGTTTCTTACTTCTTTCTTAATAAATGAACAAAAATTGAGAGAAACATTCTGGCACATCTTGTGGTATCTAGTAGCATCTAGGTGCCCCTTTCTTCCTTTATTCTATGCTCATAAAAAAAATTCAAAATTTATTTTGGGTATAAAATAAACCTTGCATACATTGATTGTTTACATGTTTTAGTTCATCTAATTAACTTAGAAACAAAGTAATCAATCGTAGTTTCACTCATGTTATCACACACTATACCAAACCACATAATCAATCAACATATCAAAACAATTGACGTAAATCCTGACTAGTATTTCATCTCCTAGTGGATCACCTTCACCCTTTGGATATCTTACTTGGAGGTCATTACTAAGAAGAGAAACTAAAACTTAGCTCTCTAGTTAAGTCTAAACTCTAAAATTTAGTATATCTTGGCTAAATACCCGACACCCTTATCGCTATGGTGTGTGAAGTGAGGGGGTAGGCCCAAATATCAAGCCATGTATAGACTTTCAATACATATTTTTGAGATATTTAAACACCCAAAACTAACCTTAGACTTCCTTTTTAGAACCTAATCTACAAACCAAGTTCTTCTTCACACTTTTGAAGCCATAAGCTTAAAGTGATATAAAAAGAATCCTAAGTTTTTAAATACAGTCTAGTGTATGTTTTAATTTCCTTGAGATCTTTTTCTTTTGCTTTCTTTATTTTTGAGTTATGAGCTATTCATCATTTATTTTCTATTCCTCACATGGTCTTTAATAAACAACATTTGAGGAATCAAACCAGCCAAGAGCCACCTTCCTCTTCTTATTCCTCCATGGAGTATACTTTGGATGTTGAAGGTTCTCCTCATCATTCTCCCCCTCCTACCATGCCTTGGATAGTTGTCAAGGGTGATGAAAATTTATCTACCTTCCTTGATAACAACCTCGTGGCCCTCCAACACTACCTAAACACCTTATCTTACCATACTCCTACTTTAGTTCCTCCTAGTGATCCACCTTATGGGATGCCTCCCAATATTATGATTGGCACTACCTCCACCCATCCTATGATGACCCAAGAATCTTCTTCCACGCATATCCCATCTAGTACCTTCACCTAAACTCAATAAAACATCCCAACCAATAACTAAACACCCCTTACACTAACCAATAACTCCTTTAACATAGGGGAAACCTTACCTTTAATTACCCAAACCACATCCATCATGGGGATACCTTCTGCCTATATTGTCACTATTCCCCTCATCACTAACAATCCACCAATCTCCACTCCACTTCAAAATGTGGTGATTTTTGTACCTTCTACCCTTCCACTTATCAGTACTCTAATTACCACTCACCCCCAATCCACTCCTCCAACCCAATCCATGTCAATTTCCCAACCTACCAATTCAATCTTACCTCTAAATCAACCCATATCAATCCCTCAATAAATACCTTTGAAGCCCTACCCATGCTATATTTCTAATCCACAAGGATACATAGTTGCACCTTCTACCCAATATTTTATTCCTATTAACCCTTATTTGGCATCATCCCAACCCTCAATGACCACATAACAACATGCAAAATCCTCTCAACCTTCTACTAGTTATCTATATATTACATCCATCCAACCTCAACAACACTTACCATTCAATAATGGAGTTCTCCAACCCCAAATAGATTTGGAAAAAATGTCGATGGAAAAAATGACCAACCTAGAATCATCTATATATGGGGATCACAACCTCCTATCTTACAACCAAATTTGTAATGAACCTATTGATCCATCTATCCCTCTCCAACCTTACCCTACTTAATGGGAACTACCCAAATTTTCTAAGTTTCAAAGCAAGGAGGACCCCCAACATCACTTAAGATCATTTTGTCATTATTTCTATTTGATTACATATGATTATTCCCTTCTCCTTCATACCTTCCCCATATATTTATCTAGACCAACCTTGGATTAGTATAGTTCTCTCACCAAGCACTCCATCTTTTATTTTTCTCAACTTGCCCAAAATTTTTTAGATAACTTCTCCATTAATATATCTAAGAATATCTCCATCACCGACCTCTACTCCATTAGGTAGTTTGATGATGAGTCAATTGTTGATTTTATAGCATGGTGGAGAGGTCTTATCAACCAAATCTCTTTCTCCTTACCCAAACATGATTTGATTAAACTTTTATCTTGGGCTTGTGCTAAACATATTTGTCCCACTCTATAGGTTTAAAATTTCAAAACCTTTGATGAGGCTTTCACCATGGCACAAAAACTATAAATCATAGCCATTGACAAGGGGAAGTTGAAACTAAGAAACAATAACTCTAGCTTCAAATCTAATGACCATTCCTCATCCAAAACCACAAACCAATCCAACTAACCTAACACCAAACTAAAGGCAGATGCAAACATGATTGTCCTCAAAATAGCCCCACCTTTGGTTATCAACCAACCCAACCAAATAAACTCTTCTAACACCTCTAATCAATAAACCTGAAATCAAAGCCAAGATCCCCCAAGACAATACACTCTACTAGGGGGGTCACATGCTTCAAGTTTTGGACAAGCTGATCAAAGCCAATATCATACAACTTCCCTTATCAAACCTCCTCTACAATTTTATGCTTCTCACTTTATGCCTAGTTGGTACAATGAGAATGATCTGTGTATTGTCCACTATGTCATTAGACATGATATTAGTAGGTGTAACACCTTCAAGACCATTATCCAAAACTTGATTAATAAAGGAGAACTTGCATTAGAAAATCCCAATGCACCTCTAAATTAGTCAGTTGACATATATTGATAACTTTTTCCCAATCATGACCCTTCTACCAATCATGATGATAATAAATTAGAATCATCTCATGCTCATGAGGTCCATATAGCCAATGTAGTTATTAGTGAACCTATCATTCAGGTTACCATTTCCTCAACTACCTCCTCCTCCACTCCACTTATTGAAGTAGTGGGATCACCCTCCATTCTTTTAGATACCCAAATAAAGGAAATAACCACCTATACTTCTTCACTTAATGAGATAATAGACTTACCCACCTTTCCTTTGATAGAAATACCAAAGGAGGCAACCATTGTCATCACACCTTCCTCCCCCACCATGGAATCACCCTCTCTCTCTTTAGAAACCATTCCATAAGGAGAGATCACTTTATCTACTCCCTCCATGGAGGAAACATCTTCGCAACTCTTGCACTCTTTCATCAAGGACAAGGGTCAAGAAGCCACTCCCTCACCTCAACCTATGGGCCGAATCTTTGAATCTAATGCCCAAAGAACCAAACCAATTTATGAGCCCTTCTTTAGACTAGTCCAGAACCTATAATTCTCTTTTCAACTCAATTTAGATTGATCTACCTTTTGGCATTTCCTTGGGCTCCCCTATAAAAAAAAACATGAACCCTTAACCTCACTTTCATCCACCATTAAACCTATCATCACCTCAATACCTTCGTCAAACACCTCTCCCTCCAAAACCATGGGGGAACCATCCAAACCATCTCCATCCCAAATTATCAAAACACCTTACACCACTCTAATCAAACCTATAAAGAGTCTAGGGGTACTTACTACTCTTATCATTAACCACCCATCTTTGAAGTTTCATTTAACCCCATCTAGTCCATCAAAGAAAACTTTAACCAAACCAACCAAGAAGGTGGAACCACCCAAACTCCCACCTAGAACTAGAACCATACCATTGCCTTTTCTCTTACCCTCTATTTTAGGACCCCATCCTTCTACTATATTAAGAGATCATCCTTCTATCATGAAGGTTAATCCTCCCAAAACCACCCAATAAAACCTCATTTTATTCTAACTTTACCTACCCCTCTAAATCATCAACCTCCCCATCATTTTTATCCAAACTATCTACCTCTACCTTCCCATCTATCTCCAAACCTTCATCATTTCAATTACCAAGATATTTTACATTTAAATCCTCTACATTGAAACCATCCTAACCAAAAAACCAAAATAAAACCCACCTACCAAAAACATTACACCACCTACAACTTCCATGGTGAAGCATACTTCTAAGAAGGCTCACACCCCAAAAACCAAAAATCAATCACCCTCAACACCTTTGCTCAGATCTTATTTGACCATTTTTCAAAGTTTGTTGCAAACTTATTCTTTAATCCTACCACCTATTAGACCCTTTGACCCTTTGAAACCTAATACATCTTGTTTCAATGATAGTTTAATGTGCTCATACCATAAGACACCTAGACATGACTTGGAGAACTGCAAAACTCTCCAAGCACTTATCCATAACTTATGGGATGAGAATGATTTATTATTAGATGAGCCTCTCTTGAGCCCATTATTAACCCAACCACCAAACCAACCTACCCAACACATACCTACTCCCACACTCTCACCCAAGAGTGAGGAGGAACTAAAGCAACCCTCTATGCCAACACTTCCCCTCATCCGCATTATCCATATGGTTACCTAATCTTGGGTCTAACAAAAGGATAAGGAAAAGGCCAAATATACATTATAAGGACATATCCTTTCACCCATTAACCTCTAAATCAAACTAAAACACCTTCACCTTCACATTCACCTTCACTAAAACCCAAAATATCCATTTTAGGTGCCCTTACCTCCAACCCTTTTGAATTTATCCAATGAGTAGTTATAAAATAACTTCACTAGAACACTGATTAAGATGAGCCTATATGGACTAATCAACACCTTTTCCCATCACTCCCAATTGTTGATAGAGGCCCTAAAATCTATAGAGGTCTAACCTAAGGACCCTTAACCTCTTACAGCTTTTGTCAGAGCTCTTCATCTTTCCACCCTTATCACATTTAAGGATTCATAAATACCTTTTGTTCATCATGAAGATCCTGATCCTCCTTTTTCATCACTACATACATAAATCAAACCCACATCAAAAGGGTGAAATTGATGGGGGATCTAGTATTAATAGCATCTCCTCTCATGCTTATGACCAACTCTAGCTGCCAAAGAATATCATGTCAAAAACTATAGTGGTCCTTTATTATTTTAATGATACTATGGTTGCAACCTTGGGAATAGTCATCTTCCACATTCATTTGGGACCTCACATACTTCTAGATCTCTTCTACATCATAGAAGTCAAGTTATAATACAACATCTTACTTGGATTCCCTTAGATATGATCCATGAGTTGTGTCCTTTCCACCTTGCATCAATGTGTCAAGTTCAAACATGAGGGTCAAGTTATCACCATACAAGCTGACCCTATTCCTTTTACATCTTATAACATGACATACCAACCCAATGATGTTCTTATCCCTCACTCATCCACCTCACCATCAATCAACAACAACACCACCTTACCACCAACCAATAATAAATCCACCCCTACCATTGATAAAGATTTAACTATCTCATATATCCCTTATTCTTAGATCCCCATAGAAGACCCCTTGGAACCTAAACTCTAACATCTCTCATTGGGAGAGTGTCACATTTTGGCCTTGTATGCCTTCTCTACTCCTCAAGAGTATGGGAACCTTGAACATGATCTTAATGATGACCCTAATATCAAAACCATCATCCATTTTAGGCTCTCTAAACACTAAACTAATTTCATCTATTTGGGACTTGATTAACTACTTCTCACTTCCATCACCACCTATTCTATTTGACCATTCACCTCTTATGTCTCCTATTTGGGAAAATTGGAATTTTCCAAATTATACCTTCATAGATGTGTTTGGAAAGGATTTGGCCTAAGCCATTATGAACATGGAACCTATGAGTTACCTTTTATCAAAACCCCAAAAACTTGTGAGCTATTTGGACTTGGGTTCATACAACTAGAATAACCCATCGATTCACCCAAACCCATCACCACTATTGAGTAAAACATTCCATCCTCACCAACCCAATCTCCTTCATAGTTTGAGGATTTTAAAATCATTTTTCCTAAATTTTTTTAGTAAATATAGTTTGGGTCCCCTAACCTATCAAAATTATGAACAAACTAAAACCTTTCCTCTGATTCATGTTGAAATGGTAGAAAACAATTCTCCTACCATCAACACCATCCAATGTTAGGACAATGATTCCATTCTCACTTATCTTAGTGTGGGGGATTCTTATATCAAAAAATGCATTCCCCCTAAGAACCAAACCATGTTGAATTAATCCACTATAAATGTCAACTTTGGAACTCAAGATAACCCCCACATTGTAAATATTGGCTAATCCTTAGATTCCTTAGAGCAACAGGATTACCCTTCCTTCCTTCATGACCAAAGCATAGCATTTTCTTGGTCATATTAGGATATGCCCAAGATTGACACTTCTATATCCCTCCATAACATCATCATCAGTCTTAATGCTAAGCTTATTAGGTAAAAGCGTTTTAGGATACACCCTCATATCACCCTTCTAATCAAAGAAGAGCTTTAATGCCTCTTATCTATCAATTTTATCCAACCCATTAACTATCCCCAATGGGTTTTTAATATCATCCCCATTACCAAATTGATAGGGGGACTTCACCTCTATATTGATTTTTGTGACCTCAACCTTGCTTATCCAAAGGATGACTTCTCTTTACTTAGCATCCACCAACTTGATCTTACAAATGGCCATGAGATGTTATCTCTCATGGATATTTTCTCAAGATATAATTAGATCTTGATTTCCCTCAAATATTATCATAATAATAATTTCATCACCCCTTAGGGAACATTTTTGTTACAGGGTCATGCCATTTGGTCTAAAAAATGATGGAGTAACCTACCAACGTGAGATGACCTACATCTTCTATGATCTCATCCACAAAATCGTAGAGGACTATGTAGATGATCTCCTTAGGAAATCAAAATATTACAAGGATCATCTATATGTTCTCAAAATTATCTTTGAGCACCTAATCCATTTCCATGTCTAACTCGACCCTAAGAAATGTGTTTTTGGGTTCTATTTGGAAAGCTTTTTGGTTTTATCATCTCTCTTTGAGGAATCAAAGTAGACCTTACCAAATTCAAAGCAATCCTCAAAATGTTTCCTCCAACCCACCTTAAGAATCTCTACATCTTGTAGGGAAATCTCCAATCCATTCATTGGTTCATCTCTCAGTTATCAAATAGATGTCAAAAATTTTACCATCTTCTCGAAAAAGATACATAGTTTAAGTGCACTAAGGACTACCAACTAGCCTTTGATTCACTCAAAGAGTATCTTATTTCTCCACCCATTCTTACCCCTCCTAAAGAGGATCAACCTTTCTACCTTTATATATCTACCACTGACCATTCCTTAGGGGCAATGCTCATTCACCATGATGAACAAAACAAAGAGAAAGCTATCTACTATATAATTCAAACACTTATAGAGTATGAGACTCAGTACACCCATATCAAGAAACTTTGCCTCACCTAAGTCTTTGTGACTTCCAAACTTCTTCATTACCTCCTCAATCATAAAACTTTCATCATCACTAACACTAACCCACTCAAGTACATGCACTCTAAACCATACCAAAACTAGCATATGGTTAAGTGGCTCATGCTCCTAACTAATTTTGACCTTGAGTTCCTCTAGTGAAAGTCAATTAAAGGGAAAGTTATTACTGATCAATTGGTTGAAGATATTTTACTAGATAACCAACCACTTCCTCTTGTGTTTTTACACCAGTCTATCATGAATCTTTCTCAAGATGACATCACCTACCAAATGACCATGTTTTTTGATGGTTTAAAGTACCAACATGGTGGGGGTGATAGATTTATTCTCATTCCCCTTGATGGTGAACCTCTTCCCTTCTCTTTCAAACTTTATTTTGAGTGTACCAATAATATGGATGAGTATGAATTCCTAGTAATAGGTCTCCAAAATACTCTAACCTTAGGAGTTTAGATAATTAGTGTCTTTAGTGACTCCCAACTTGTGGTCAAATAGGTCAATGGATCCTACCAATGTAAGAATGATATCTTTCAAAAGTACAAATAGCTAGTAGATGTACTCTTAGCATCATTGATCATTACCTTATCCTAGTTTTTCCATGATATACTAACAAATTTGTGGATATAATAACTTCACTTATTTCCAAAATCCCATCTCAGTCATCTAAATCCAAACTCTTTGTCATTATCCATTGCTTTATCACACCCTCTTATATCCAATCTGAACTCCCTACCATTTGTAGTGTGGAGGAATCTCCATCAAACATTCGGTATGAGCAAAACTTTAACTACCTCAACCTCAACTCATTCCTTCCAACTTGTCTAGGAATGTTCAAATAGCATTTGTTCAGAGTACCTCTCATTATAACATAATAGGTGGAATCCTTTACAAATGTGGTTTTGATAGCATCCTTTTTCATTGTCTACCAATCCATGAATTTTTCCATACTATCAAGGAAACACATGATGGAATCTATGGGGGACACTTTAGTGGTTTAGCTGTTGTTAAATGTATCCTTTATATTGGATATTATTGGCCCACCCTTAACCAAGACTATTTCTATTATGTAAATAAGTGTGTTAAATGTCAATAACACACCAATTTACATCATAGGTTATCTCATAGCCTTCCAATATCCAAGGAATTTTGGCCCTTCTCATAATGGGGACTAGATATCATTAGGGAAATAAATCCTCATTATTTATAGTTTCACCACTCCATCATCAATGCCATCGAGTATTCACCAAGTGTGTGGAGGCTATTCCTCTCATCTCAGCCAAATCTGACAAGATAGTCAACTTCATCAATCATCATATCCTATAAGACATTTCCTTCCAATTGCTTCTAGCCTCAATCTTCAATAGCTATGGATTCAACTTGTAGTTGCTATGGGAAAAAAGAAACTCTAAAAAAAGGAGGTTGGAGCTAACCTTAGAGATAATGAGGGAATATTCATAATTGCTACAAGAAACATCCATTTTCTATAGTTACTATAGACACCATCACCATTGTTATAGACACCTTTGTCAATACAATAATTCCTCCAGTTGTTATGAGATATTCTATAGTTTCTATGGGATCTCTCATCACTGCTAGGCATAACTTTGTAGTGGATATGGGATCAACCTATATTTTCTACAAGTACATCTTAACCCCTATAGACACCTCTCTAGTAATTTAAGGTTAATTTCTCACAAACTATGAGTTATGGGTTATTGATAAATTCATGGAAGACACTAGACAAGCTAGAGGAGTGAAGGAAGATTAGAGTAAAAAATTCAAACATTAATAAGGAATGACCATACCCCTAAATAACAAAGTAAGTGCCATAATAAAGGCATATACTTCCAATATCCATTTGGAGTATTGCAGACTAGAATTTTTGGCTCCAGGGACACAAAAGAACTATTCTTAGCTTTTTGTCACTTCATGGAAAATAATTTCACTATGTAAATAAGAGAGATCTGGGATATTTTTTGGAGCATAGGTCCCAAGTTTGATAAACCAATTGATTACCAAATTAAAAGTTCACTAAATAAATATTTTATCAGCAAACATCATCATTCATTAGGAGTAAGATAGAAGAGAAACAAACCATCAAAAAGCTCATGCAGAGGATATTAAGAGAAAAAAATATCATCACCCACCCTCTTCCCTACTCATAAAATATCTATCTTATATAACAAACAAAGATCTACAACAACCACCTTTGTGGAAGGATGGAAATAGTCTCACATACCACTACAAGACCATTGCTCTAGTCCTTTGCAGGTCATCATGATTGCATGTAAGTTACTAAGGGCATAATTGAAGGATAGGATACTATGATCACATAATTACCCAAGGGTAATAATAAAAAAATCATGAATATCAGGGTAATAATTGCATGAGGAAACAACAAGCTAATATTCCATTCTAACAAACACTTAAATGCAAATTTTCTATGTTGTAACCCTAGGAACAAATAGTTAAAAAGGTATGGTGTATATTTTAGTCATAGAAAAGCACTTTATTTTTTAATATAACATGCATTATATTAAAAAAAAAGTATATCTAATCATTAAAATATCATTTATTGAGTCTTATTATGAGCTACACCACTCATACTCTCATAATGACCCCATCATATCTCTTTACATCCTACATGTACCACATCACTTCTTCACATGGGGGGAAGCATGTTGTGGGTAATCAATAACAAGTACTCTAGGATAATTCATGTGTGTAGATTGAAATCCCATGATTATTCCATAACTACACTAACATTCAATAAGGGAAATAATCAATTTTATTATTTCCCACTTAAAAATCATAGTTCATTCAACAAAAAAGACCTAAGCAAGATATTATTGCACCCTATAACCAAAACCACCATTAGTGAAGAAACTTGCTTTACTACAAGAAAAAATTTGAAGGTAAAATTGGGTGTTTTAAGGAGATATCTATTTTAAAATTTTGATAGGAAGATAAACTAGCTAGAATGGGAGATTCAGTAGTGAGAAGGGAACCCTCATACCACATGTAGTCGCAAGGAGACCTATACAGTTGGGCCATCTTCAATAGGGTTGGATGGGCTACCTATTTTGAGAAACCACAACATTTTTTATAACCTCTCACTAAATAATTTTCAATGACTTTTACAATAGAATAGGCAATAGTATTTGGCATCACATTTTAAGTTATAGAAGAACTAATAAGCCAAGTTACTGGGTTGCCAAGAACAAGCAAAAATTGAGGAGAGAAACCTAATGGCCAACTAGTTAGACAACATTTCTATCGAGATAATGAAAGGCTAGTGTTAAAGAAAAGTGGTGTAGAGAGACTGAGTCTACCCCTAGCCTAGAAAGAAAGACTTATCTCATCATTGTTTGATTTGGTTGCTAGTTAAATAAGGAATGAGAAATACTAGACATGGCCTTACCTAGGAATAGTTTCTAACCCTAAGGACTGGTGAACCTCAGCAAGAGGAGGAAAATAATGAGGGGTAATCTCCCAAGGGACATGTTCAACACATATCACAAGAGGATACTATGGGCACTAGTACAACTAGTCATCCTATAGCCACTAAAGTTTCACTAGTAGTTGATACATGCAAGAGAAGATGAATAAAATTAGTGCTAACTCCCAAGGACATAGAGAAGGAAAGTAACCCAAAAAAAAATTGGGAAAAATATTCCTTCTTCGACTATTCCAACTATTTCATCGTAAAAATTAGATTCTTTCACGATGGGTCTTTTAAAAGGAGAAGAAGTTCTTCCATCACTAGTTGTACAAGAAGAGTGGTTTTTAATAGCTCCCCTCCTAAAAATAAAAAGAAGACTAAAAGGAATAATCCCTCTGCATCAAAGAGAAAGAGACCTCCTCATAAGAGGTCTCATAGAATTAAAAGACAAAAGAAGATAACCCTATCATCCTCACCTATAAACATTAGTGAGGATGAAGGGAAGAAGAAGGAGCCCAAAATTCATAAGACCTCTAATGGGTTTGAGATAGCAAAGTGGTCTACTAAAGAACAGTTTGAAAAGGAAGAGAAAATTCAATCACCTAAGCAATCTAGATTTATAGAGGAAGACATGGATCTACTCAAAAAAATAGGATATACAGAAGAAGAACTAAGAATATCATATTAGCTTGTAAAAGAAGAATAATTATTTGAAGAAAGGACCATAGAAGAAGTAGCAGAGTAAGATATAGTTCCTCATGACCAAGAGTACCAAACTTTGGAATAAGCCATGGAAGAGATATATAGGCTGAGAAATAAAACAACAGAGTTAAAATGCAAGAGAGGCCTGGAAACACTTCTGGGGGTAGTAGAATTTATAGATCCATCTATGAAAAAAGAGTCAAGTAAGGAAAGGACATGAGAGGAGCCTACAACAACTCCCTTAGAAGTACCTATAGCAATTTCATCCACCTTACCTATAGATGGACTTATTTTACCCCTAGAAGAACTTAAAGTAGATAATGCTCTGGCTTTGGTATCCTTCCACAATAGGTTTTCTCCTAAAGATACCACTACAAAAGTACTTGTAGTAGAAGAAGTGAATGATGTAGACCTCTCAGCTATTAGGCCAGTAGGTAAAATTGATGACCTTTTGAGTTTTTTTGAGGAAAATTTTAGTGATGATGAAAATTATCATAAGTAGTTGATACAAATATTTAAAGTATATGTTGATGCAAGGGAGCAATAGGAATATTTAAAGAAAAGCCTAGGAAAGGCTGAGATTAAGATCAATTATTTGAAAGAGAAGATCACTAACATGCATGAGACTACTAAGATGTTAATATAATATAGATCACCCTCTAGGTTATATGTTGTATACTTAGAGGAAATGTTGATCAGATTCAAATATGATAGGATATATAGTGATTAATTCTACATGGTATGTGATCTTAAGTCTTTTTTTTAAGTCTATAGGTATTTTGACCTTGATTTTTAGGCACAATTGAGTGATTTTTACATGTATCAGTATGTTATGCCACATGATACAAATTGGAATCCCAATATATACCTAGGGGATATCCAATTCAATGTCTTTATCTCATACATCCTCAATGAAATAAGAAGAAAAAAAGTAGGTTGAGGACTATCAAGAGAATGAAAAAGAGGTTACCCTAATGATTAGGGGTGAATCTACTGATTTTGAAGTTATAATAAATGAATGGATCACTTTTATGAATGTAGATACTCCACAAGCATGTGTAATAAAGAAGAAAATAGAGGTCCAACACCACTTTTTGAGCCTCGTGGAGGGATATGGAAGACAAGTTCTTATTTCCTATTTTCACAAATGGGTAGAGTTTTCAAATACCCTAAAAAAAACCTTATTCCCCTTAAAACCTTCAAGAGGCATTACATAGAGTATATATGTACATTGATTTTGTTATGAAATGAAGGATAAGTTAGTTGGGGTTGATGTTTCATCCACATATAGTTTGGTTCCTGATTCCTGATTGGGAGGGAAAAGTGACAGCTGATAAAGAAGCAAAAAAGAAAAGGTGGAAAAGAATAGATGATGCTAAAATATTTTATACATTCAATAGGATGGGTTGAATTGAGCCCTTATATTTTAGGAAATACTATGGACTTAAAATGTAGAGAAATCTTTCCTAAGGATAATCAAGAGGTTAAGTAGGGGAGAGTGATGGGGCCACTAATTATTTTATTTATAGCCTCATCCATAACTAGTTATATATCTTTTCCCTATATGAATCCCTAAAACTAACCATGACTTATGTAAATGGATGAATGAATTAATGATTATATATATATGTTGTATTATGGATTAATGATGATTTTTTTATTAGATTATACGTATGTAACCTTATTTAATATACATTTGAAGGGTATAATAAGACTGTAGGAATCTTGTTTGGTCACAACACATATAGACAATCCTGTAGCAAAAGGGGCTATCAACTACCAAGCTACAAGATTTCCACCTATAGGTTTCTCATAGTAACTGTAGGATTTCACCTATAGGTTGTCTATAGCAACTGCAAGATTTCACCTACAAGTTACTTGGATCAAATACTAAACTACAGGCGTACACCTATAAGAACCTGTAGCCAATACATAGAACAACCCATTATTATGATAATAAGTAAATGTATTTTATGGACACATCTAACTGTCTTAAAAACAAAGTAAATAATTGAAGAGGATCCTCTATAATAGCTATATAGACCCCTCACATGAAGTGAAACATGGATGTTTTGCCAAAGGATGAATAAGATAAAGATAATGGAAAGGAGAGAAAGAATCAAAACAATAAAACAATATATGTTATCCTTTATCCAGTTTGGACTAAAAATAAGTAACTTTAAATTACCAACCACTTGAAGATTGACTGGGTTAGTTGAAAAGTATTTGTACCTTTCCTAATTTAGTGTTTTTGATTGGAACTAATAAACTGTCTTATGTATTTAATGGTAAAACCTATATTATATTAGGAGGGATGGAACTTTAGAAAGTAATTACATTCTAGTTTTTGAAATGCTGTAATCTACTATAGCAATCTTTAATTGTTACAAATTTGAATAATGAAAAGGTTAATTCTGTAAGAAGATTTTTTAAGTCTTTCAGGGAAGGATTGGAACTCAGTTCTGAATGAGGAGGGTCCCATCAAAAGTAGCTGCAGTGAAGATCTTGACACTTCTTAGATTAAAGTGTGCTGTGTGAGTTGATTTCATTACTAGTTTGATTATATAAAATATGATACATGTGTGACTCATAAGTGTGAAAAATTTATGCATTCTATTATAATAATTTCCTTGTATATTTATATGGTAAAATCAATATAATTTCATTGTACTACAATCAAAATTTAAGTCAGCCTATGAATCAATAATGCATATATAGTGATGACATCCTTAAAAATCCTACATACCTTAGGTTGACAATTAATGTTAAGAAAATGTAAGAATCTATTATTAACTAGATAATAAGTTTGACTAATAGATATTGTAGTGTTCGATTATAAAAAAGATTAGTTCAAGCATTAGTCATGAAAAATACAATAGAATGCATAATAACTAACAATCTAGGCCAACCTATTCAATGGGGTTTTCAAATGATAATAAGAAACAATTGAAAAAAAACACATATACCTATTACCTTCCCAAAAGCTTCCACCATCCAAAATTGGCTCCAAGCATGTTTTTCCCCTTGATTTGGTGTTCTTGTCTTTGTCAACAATAGATGCTAAGATCCTCCATCATCTCAAGATCACCATCATAATCTAGGCTCATGATATGAAATCACTAATATGTCTATCAATGAAAGTATCCTATTGCAAATAAAGCATTTATCAAACTACACAGATGACTTGTGGAGAGAATCCTACATTATGAGTTTATATAATTTAAGCTTAAAAATGATGTTTTATACCCTTCTATTTATAGAATTTATAAATAAGTTAGAATCAACCATGACTATCCATCTCAAGATTGAGATGTGTGGCCATCAATTAATCTAATATTTTATAATAAATCCATAAATATCCTCATAATGATTTGGGAGGAAGGGGCATTAATGAGGCATGGGTACCTATAAACATGATATTTGTTACAATTATGGCTTATATATGCCACCCCATTGATCATGTCATTAGGTGATTTAGATACTCAAAATCAATTTCCAATAAATAAATATTCAATTTGATCCATGGAATTCTTACTTAAGATATTAATTTGGTTTAATTTTCCTAAGTAAGATTAATCAATTTAGTGCACTTCTTTGGAAATTAGTTCACAAATTAATTAAAATGGTCAAAAAGTCATATTACTGGGTCATAATTTGACTCAAGAATAATTGGAAGGCAATGTTAGATACATACAAACCGTTATCCCATTTAGGATGTTGTTGATACAAAATAACAAAGGTACTTGATGTGTACTAATAAATTAGAAGAAAATAGTGATCCAAAGCACCAAAATGCATTTTCATCATTTTGACTTGAAATGATTTGAGAAAATTTAGGAATCACATAAAATTTATTATCTTATTTAGGGATACATTAGCCTAAATTGGTACTTGTATATGACAAGCTCAAACCATTTAGCATGTTTTTAGTGATTTTGGCCTAAATTGTGTATTTGACTACAATTCAAGTAAGATTTATAATTTAAACACCAATAGTGTTAGGAATTAGATGTCTACATTTTCCCCTTATTTGAGAAGATGTAGAGAGACATTCAATTAAAGCAACATCTTTTCAAAAAAAGAGTTGTCAATAATAAATTGGAAATGACCCATGATGCCCCCTCGAGAGGACATACTAAGATGAAAGAGAAGGATGGACTCTTGAAAAGAGAGATAAAGTGAGATTAACCAATGAAACAAATTAAATCCAGACAAGCTAATGCTTATACATGTTGATTCCATCAATGATTGAAATATAATTAGAGGTATGATGGGCCCTAAATATGAGGTGAATGAGAAAGATAAAATCCAAAAATAGAAGTGACACAAATTGAACACACCCAAAGTTAGGGTGCAAACTGTATGCTTCAAAATTGATCAATCCTGAGACAAGTTGTACATTAAAATATTACCATCATGGGCAAAAGTGTAGAGAACTTAAAATTAGAAGAAAAAGGAGAACATTGTCTCCAAATCTAGAATAAATAATAATGTGCTCTTTTTGAGAGAATATGATCATGATAAACACTTTTACCCCAATAGGGCTAATATTAATCACTGATATAGAATGGTTTTCCCCTAGAGGGATAATTTGATTCAATGGTAGGCTCAAATGTTGTGCCCTAGTACTAGCCAATTGGCAAGCAATAGCTCAAAGATATAACCTATTACATAGATTAAATATGACCAGGCACCAACATAGATGTGATGGTGTAATGGCTGTAAAAGACATAAAAAACCATGCATATGTGAATGCACAAAGTGATGAAAGAGATTAAAAACAAAAGTGAATATGGTCAAGCTAACCTACAATACATATAGTATCCATACATTACCTACATAGTCTATATGGACCTCAAGCTAATGTAGTTCACCCAAAAGTAGGAGAGAATGGAATGAGGGATGATGAAAACTAACCAATGATTCGATTAGACTCATGATGTATGCTAAGAGATGCACGTCTAAGCATAGAGTCAAGTGATAAACCTATTAAGCCTAGTTTATAGATGGTGATATTGAGAGATATTCATTGGATCTATATTTATGTTTAGACTTCAATTGAAATCACTAAGTGCTTTCTGTAGAAAAATAAATTAGGCATCATAAATATTAAAAACTCATAATGACATTGGCATTTCAATTGCATAGAGTTGGTTCAAATGTGAATACTTTTAACTAAGGATAATGGTAAATAATAACCAAGACTAGATTTACAACTATTTACATTTAAACAAAAATCAAAGACAAAGATAAAAAAACATAAATGAACCCAACTTAAAATCAAGATATGAGTAATCGAGACATAAGTAGGAACAAAAATGTATAAAACAAAGTAAGAACATCTTAAAAACATGAAACCAAGAAATAAACAATCAAGATCCATGTGTACCATCAAGATACAATTTAAAAACAAACAAATCAAGACCAAACCATAACTCAAAAGAATAAATAAACAAACAACAATTAAATAGACATGCACATAAAATAAAATATTTTTGAGTTTTTGGAATTTTATGAATGTTTCTAGAATTTTCTATCTCAACTCGATTGAGAATTAAGAGACACATAATGGTGCAGATCATGAAATACCAAGAGCGCACCACCTTAAAATGCCTACAATATGACAAAAGCAAATGAAAAGGGGGACTGAGTTGACCTCAATATGAATCAAGTACAACCTATGAAATCCCATTAAGACCTCAAGTCATAATAAGTACACCCACACAAAAAGAGATGAAAATTTGACCAATCACAAAAATTTTGCAAATAAAGGCAAATTACAAGGTAAATAATAATAGTAATGACTAGGTGATGTGGCAATACATGATAAAAAGACATTATTCCTAATTTGCCCATAGGTAGTTATAATTAGGAAACAATGTCATAATTTTGATTTTCCCAAAGATGGTTATAATTAGGGGTATCAAATATAATACTAATTTGCCCATAGATAGTTATAATCAGTGATACCAAATAAGATAATAGATGAAATATAACTTGATAGATCAGATGTTATGTTACTTCTATAGATTATCATTCAACATAACATTCTAAAACTATCAAAATTGGATTAGAATCCCATTGAAGAAAGTGTAGAAAGAACCAAAGGAACTAAGATCAAAATGGGATAAGTAAGATGGCTAAAAATAATCCTTGGTCAATATTAAATACATGATATAATGAAAATGGTATAAGTAACATGATCAAAAGATAATTGGCCATAGTTGTAATAAAGTGTCCCTTTAGAGACAATTGGCTTTAGTTTGCTCAAAAAATAGTGAGAGCATGGCTTAGGTGATCGAGCTAACCTTAATAGAAATTAATCACTGCATACATAGTCCCAAAGGACCTCAAGTTGATGTAGTTCAGACAACATGATAAATGAAACACAATGGTATAAAATGCCTAAAAATGGTCTATAGGGTTGCCCCCAAGAGACAAGGTAAGGAAAATGGAAGGGGAAATGGTAAATGAAAAATGGTTTTGTTGATCTTACTAACATGAAGATGCACATCCTAGTTAACATATGAGACAAAAAAATGATTAGTCATAAAAATTTATATCCAGCACCATTTCTAAATAGTTGCTCAGTAATGAACATTCTTCTGAATTGGATCTCAATAATGTGTTCATGATCTTCATTGGTTGTTGATAATGTTTCCTTCAAACATAAAGACAAGATATCCTTATAGCCTCTACAAAGGAAATTGTTACCAATGATGGTGAATAATGTTAGGCACATGATAAATGATATAAGTGGGTAATGAATAGGTGGATGATAAAGGAGTTTATAATGAATGGGTAATAAATGAAGATTAAGATTTTTAGGCATACACAATGTTGTTGATTCTAGGTTTGACATAATTTTGGTTGTGGTGGGGTCTAAGACCTCAGAATATGCTCTCAATAAAAAAACCATCATATTTTTCTATTGTTTTATCTTGAGAGTAGCTACCATCTAATTATGTTATAGATTGGAAGCTATATTGATTTGTTCTTTGATAACATCTTCATCAAGCAGTGAACTTTTTTGTTTATTTGTTGGTGCCTCGATGAGGTTTTCACCAATGAATTTGTCTTGATTATCTCATAGTGTCTCCAAGAAGGTTTCATGAAGATATGTTAACATTTGAATTTGATTGTCTTTTAATGCCTTCAAAAAGGTTTCACTAAAATATGCTAAGCTTTTTCTTTGATCATCCCCTAGTGCCTCTGAAAAGGTTTCACTAAGAGATTGTTCTTCTGAATTAATGTGGTCTTCATCCCCTTGATATTTTGTAAATGGTATGTTTCCATGGATTCAATTAAAAAAAAATGATTATGTCAGTCCCAATCAACACTAATGAGAGGTAGAATGTCAATATAATGGCTATGTTGGGTGGTGATAATGGAAATATGAATGGTAGCACAATCCTCATAGAAGATACTAGAAGGATCACAAATATATTTAAATTGATTGTAGATCTATGTCGATGCTAAATTAATCATCCTCAAAAACCATAGAAGGATCACAAATATATTTAAATTGATCTACAAGGCAAGTGTAACCAATGTTTTAAAAACCATGACTATAATCTAATTCTAAGGCTAAGTCTGAGTCAAGGGAATTTAAATCTGATATCGATTCTGATAGTGATTTTACTTTTGATGATAAATATGATGTCAATTCAAAAATGGAACCTAAATCTAATGTTGATTCTTTATCTAAAGTGGTTGATTATATAATGATGTTATATTGAATGCTTGGTATTGCACAAGTAATAGCCTGTGATGGCATAATGGGCTCTGTAAAAACTAATTCATCTAATAAGGGTTCAAAATAGATTGGCTCATCTAGGTGAAGCCTATAAAATAGAGGGAACTATTTTATGGACAATTCAATATAATCTTTTCTATCAAAAGGAGACCCCTCAACAAGTGGAAAAAGATCAAGAGATAACTCCGTAGAGACTAGATTATCAAGGACATGAGGCTTTTTAAAAATAGGTAAAACATGAATAGGTGACTCATCACAGGTAAATAGGTGTTTCAACAATAACATTATGATCTTCATTCATAATTTTTTGTAAAGTATCAATCTTGAACACATTGTGATCCTTGTAATATGGATCTTGAAGAGGCAATGATTATTGTTGAGGTTCCTAGATCAACACAGAATTTATAAAGTGGGTAACATTTGGCTCAGTATGAACAATGGTTTGTGGCTCAATAATGGGATCTCAAAAAATTAGACTATTGAAGAAGGGATTGACAAAATCTAGTTCATCAAATAGAGGTTCTTCAACAATATGTTCAATAGATACATGTGATAGGCCTAGAATGGTAATAACTGGACGTTGTGTAGCTTGGTTTCTCATGCAAACCAAAGGAGGTGGTCATAAAATGATAAACTTCATGCACTATGGAGCCTAATTACTCTCAAAATTTGAAGGATAATGGCCTAAAATGGTAACCTTTGTGTGTTGCAGAGCTTTATCACTTGCACAAGGTGAAGGGGGATAACCTAGAATGGTAACCTTTGAGAGTAGCATGAAAATAAAATGAGAATATCCTAAAATGGTAACCTTCAAGCATGATGCATAAATTAGAGGAGGATGAGGATGACACATCAAAATTGGCATGGATTGGTTTGGTATTCAACAAATCAGTTCAAAAAGGGTGACATCCTCAAATAAGATGGAGTGCTCATGTCCACCATAACAATGCTCTACCTCATGACTAGGGCCACAAGAGACCCCAATATGAGTATACCTTTGAGTCATGTCTATCAGGTTTGTTTTATACATTTGACAAGATATGTAAAATGTTTTGCAAACATTTAAACAAGGTATGTTTTTTATCTTTTCTAAACAAGGTGACAAGGTACCAAAGAGACTATAATAGAAGGGTGGCATAGTACCACACACAATTAGAAGAATGTGATCATGAAATTACTCAACCTTGGGTAAAGTTGAAATCATATGAATCAGAATAGGGTATGATAATTCAAAAAAATAAGTGTAAACTAGTACACAAAACATAGATTGAGAGATATGTCAATACCATAAAATCTATTACAACTTAGATGAGTTACTACTAGGAAACTAGAAGAAATCCCTTTGGATTAGGAAGGAGACAATGTGAACAAAGAAATTCATGATGTGGAAACATACAATAATTCTTAAGAATAAAAATAGAACCAAATGAGAAACACAACACTGCCACATGTAAATAGGAATGGTAGTATAAAATGTGTTCTATAACTTGGAGTGTGAGCGATACACTAGATGACCTAAGTTCACCAATGATGAAAATGGATGATGAGTCTATAAACGACCCTCAATCCAAATGATAAATTGAACCCAATTTCTCTCAAGTCAAGTGCAAATGGTGAACCCAATTAACATGTCAACCTTATGAATTTAGAAAGGTGTAATTTCAAATTTGAACTATCAGTGAAGGACTTAAAGACTTTGGGAAAGTGGTTTAGACTCAAATGGGTAGCATAACTGCACAAATTAGATAAGACAAAACAAAATGTTTAAGATGACAATTTTGAATAAGGCAAAGATGATATATATTTGACCAACGTAACACCTCCTTGTTCAATAAATTGTGGACAATGTGGTTGGTTATGACGTTTGTTTACAAGTAATTTTCCACTCAAATCAAGACCAAGTAAGCTAATACCAAAAGACAAATATAACTAAGTAATTGTCCTAATCCCTAAACTGACAAGGTTTGCTTTGTATTATTGAAATACATCTATATACATGCACTTGGAAGTAAATTAAGTGTTCATCTAAAATAAAAGTGCATTAATGGGTAGGGTATTTTACACCCCCACTTCTTCCAAGTGATTATATGGTGACATGGACCTTTGGGCACACCCTACATCAACAATACTCCACAACAAGTGGGGATTTATAAAACTTACAATTTATGACTATCTAAATGGTCCCAATTGTGGTTAACACAAGAGATGTAACACATAAATTGAGTTCATATCAATCAACTTATCATGTAAGGATCTATTCCTTTGCATGATGATTCGACCTGTGGACTACTTAGTGGAATCTCTTGGTTGACCAAACCTAACTCAATATTTTGTTATGAAAGGAGAGTTTAGCCACTCAACCACCTAGCTCTTATAGTATGCATACCCTAATTTTTATACCCCATCATGGAGTGTGGTTGAAACACTATTGAGAGATGAAGCCCCGAGTCAATGCTTCCCTAAAGAACCTGTGAGAGGTAATGACATCCCCCTCAAGCCAAACTAAATGAAATAAAATATAAGTAAAAAGGCTTTATCATTGTTTTTAAATCACCTAAATCATATGAGTTTTGGGGAGAGCCTAAACAGCTTCCTTTTTATGCCTTGTACAAAGGAATAATTATAATGAAAAGGTGATTTTGATCACCCAAGTTCCCTATAGGTAATGGGGGGAGAGCATACATGCATAATTATTTTGCTCAAACAATCTAACAAGCAAGTGATAGATGAATTACATAAAACTACTTCAAGAAATTTGAGATTTAAGTGAAAGTTGAGCTTTATAACACCAAATTTGAAATGTGAAGTGAATTTCTTGTCCACTTTCCCTTAGTTTGCAAAAAATTTGAAAAACGTCCACAAAGAATTCAAATAAATCATCTAATTTTCCGTTTAAACACCAAAGAGAAGGTTCCTAATTATTTTTTAACACCAAATAAAATGTTAAAAAGACTTAATTATGCTCAAATAAACATTTTTCCTTGTAGGTTATACAATAAAAATTAGAGAGTCTTATTTAGATTTGAAGCATATTTACAAATGAAACAAACAACTTTGGATTTATTTCTCTCATGTCTATATTTTTTCAAAAACATAGAGACTGATGTTAGTTACTATTGATCGATGTCAGTTGCTGTAAGACCAATGCCAGTCAGAACCTCACTTTTGCTGATCAATATTGATCGATGATGGTCACTTATGAAACCAAAGGCAAAAATGTTATGCTTACAAATACTTGTTAGCTCAATTGTTAGGATAAAATCTCTACCAAAAAAACTTTTGGATCAAGAAATTTTTAAACCAGAGACTTATAAAATTCAATTTGACCATTAAAAACTTGAATAAAGATCTAAAATGGAAATTTTTAGCCATATTTCCCCTGCCAACCAACTGATGCTAATTGGCCTTAACTGATACCAGTCACACAGAACTGACGTCAATCACTGTGTAACATGTGTATGCACAAAAACATCAAAAACATGGGAAAATGAGCATAAAAATTGAAGTTAAATGAATTTTTAATGACTTTAATGGAAATATATGATTAAAAATATGTATTTTTTAAATAGATTCTATGGTCCCATTGGGCATGCCAAAATGTAGTGTTGGATTACAAAGGGGATTAGTTCAAGCATTAGTCATGAAAAACACAAAAGAATGCATAATAAATAACAATATAGACCAACCTATTTAATGGGTTTTACAAATGACAATAAAAAGAAATTGAAATAAAACACATATACTTTTACCTTCCCAAAAGCTTCCACCATCCAAAAGTGGCTCCAAACATGTTTTCCCCCTTGATTTGGTGTTCTTGTCTTTGTCAACAATGGATTCCAAGCTCCTCCATCATCTCAAGATCACCATACATAATCTAGGCTCATGATATGAAATCACTAATATGCCTATCAATGAAGCTATCCTATTACAAATAAAACATTTATCAAACTACACAAAGGACTTGTGGAGAGAATCTTGCATTATAAGTTTATACAATTTAAGATTTAAAATGATGTTTTGTGCCCTTCTGTTTATATATTTTACAAATGGGTTAGGATCAACAATGACCATCCATCTCAATATTGAGATGTGTGGCCATGAATTAATATAATATTGCGTAATAAATCTATAAATATCCTCATAATGATTTGGGAGGAAGGGGCATTAATGAGACATAGGTGCTCATACACCTGATATTTATTGCATTTATGGCTTATGGATGACACCCCATTGATCATGTCATAAGGTGATGCATATATTCAAAATCAATTTTTAATAAATAAATATTCAATTTGCTCCATGTAATTTTCACTTAAGCTTTTAATTTAGTTTAATTTGCCTAAGTAAGATTAATCAATTTAGTGCAATTCTTTAGAAATTGGATCACAAATTAATCAAACTAGTTATAAAGTCATATTACTGGGTCATAATTTGACTTAGGAGGAATTGGAAGGCAATGTTAGATGAGTATGGACTTTTATCCTATTTAGGATGTTGCTACCACAAAATAACAAAGGTATATGATGTGTACTAATAAATTAGAAGAAAAGAGTGATCTAGAGCACCAAAATGCATTTTCATCATTTTGACTCAAAATGACTTGAGAAAAGTTAGGAATCACATAAAATGCATTTCCCCATTTAGAGATACATTGGCCTAAATTAGCACTTGTATATGACAAGCTCGAATCATTTAGTGCATTTTTAGTGATTTTGGCCTAAATTGTGCATTTGAGTGCAATTTAAGTAAGATTGACAATTTAAACACCAATAGTGTTAAGAATTGGATGTCTATAGATACCTGGTAGTCTTCAATTATTATTTATAACTTATCTTTTTTGACCGTAGGAATTTCCACCTCTGCATACTTCTCTCCCTTTTCATGTGTTACCATTTACGAAACTATTCTCACTTTGTTTAGCCTCTTCAAGAAAGGAATTATCTAAGTTTAAAAATATACCTCTTCATGTTCAACAACTTTTCTTATTTTCTTCACCACCATGGAAAACTAATTTGAAGTTGTCATGCTTAAGAAAAGAGGTGGGATAAAAGTTGAGACTAGTGGAACAAGCATAACTAGAATCAAAGAAGGTGTTTTCTCAATTAAAACACCTTGGAAAGATGTTCCTACTTATTCTTATTTACTAATTGTATCAATAGGAGTTTTTAGATAGGAGATGAGATGAAATTCAATATTCTAGGGAGAAGATGAAGAGATCTAAGTGATATTTTACAATGGGAAATTATATGACATGGGTAACATCATATCATTTTAAGCCAAAAATTGTTGGGTCATATTCTTTACTAGTTCTTGAGAAAGTGTGAAACTATCAACAAGAATATCTTGAGGAATTGAAAGGATAGGAAAAGAAGAGACATTTTCATCTAACCTCTTTGTTTTGATCTTGAAAATTTTATATGGTTTAACATCTTGTTGAATAGATTTTGGTTCAAGCACCTCTTCTATAATTATAGGTTCTCCTCTCAGACCTAATTCATCTCCCTTTTTTGATTCATCATGTTGATTGTAGAAGCTACCAAATTCATCTTCCCTAAGAGGTGTAAGGAAATCAACATTCCCAACATCCCCTCCTTTGATCTTAAACCACCTAAGAGTTTTGTCCAGTACTAATCTTGTTCGACTTCTGTGAGAAGTAGATTCCCTCTTATCCCAATGAACTAAAAGTAATGGTACCCTTTTGAAGTGATGGGAAATCTACTTCAATGATAGCTAGGGATAGAAGTAATACAACATTGTCTTACCAAAATCACCCGCTATATGCAATCCATCAAAATATCTTCGGCTTGTTACAACGTAATTGAGATATGAAGTCATATAAAATTTTAACTTGAATTTTACCCCCATTAGTTGTTTGTGAATTGCATCACTGACCAACCATCTCTAATTGATATATTGTTTATTTTTTAGGATGATCCAAATGAATATATACATCCATGTCTAAATTTTTTTCACTGTTTTACTTCCTACTATCATGTGCAATAGTGTTATCATGTCATTTGTCTCATTTTTGAAATTAAACCTTGCAAGATTTTTTGAAAGTTATGTGGAGGAATGTTTTGGCTTAGTTAACCATGCATAGTTGATTTTTTTAGCACACACCATACTATTTTCACCCCAAAATCTTTGAGAGGACTTAGGAGTTAGATGTATATAGGATTCATGATTCGAAAGGAAAAAAATATTATCAAATTACTTAGGAATAAAATTCACTACCAATTTCCCCTGTGAATCTCTCACTTCCCTTGTCTCTAAGTTATAATTGTTTTCTATGACCAAGACTAGCTCAAGAGACTACACTAAAATTAGGAACATTGCCTCCTATGCCAATCCAATATCACAAATACTTTTACTAAAATCTATCTTATGCATTGCATTCATTCTTTCCTAAAAATTGTCTAGATCAATGTGACCTAGATCAGTGTGGTGTCCCTGAAAAATGACTCCTCATTTTTCAGACAACATATGACTATTTTGGTCCTGCATAGCCAAAATTGTCCATCCCCTTTCCAAAAATTTGTTCTGAACATTCAATTTCATCATTTGCTCAACTTTTTGGTAAAAGGATTAGTAGGTTCAACCGGTTCAAAGGGTCTATCAGCAAGCATCAAAATAAGGATTGAACCATTGAACCATTAAACATTGAACCTTTTTAGTTTAATGGGTTCAATGGGTTCAAAGGTTCAACATTGTCAACAAGAGCTAAGCGCTTTGACAGAGGTTCAAAGTTTGACCATTTCAAGGTTCCACGGCCCCGATCACTTAACAAGTCTCAAAAGCTTGAACCGTTGAACCTTGAACCATTTTGGTTCATCGATTCAATGGGTTCAACATTCAATTAGTTCAATGCATTGGGTTCAAAGGTTTAAAGGCTGCCTTAGTTAAGAAAAGAAGTGCACATAGAAGAAAGAGTCAGGCGGATGTTGCCAAGTGTCAACGGTTGAGCCCCACTAAACTTTATTTTTGTGAATTAGTAGATATTGCCACGTGTCCCTCTTGAAGCTTGTTGAGAGCCTCCAAGTGTTAATATCCATAATCTCTTCCCTTAGTTTCACTGTTTTGAGCAAAGACCATGGTGGGCTTGAGGATGAGTGAGTAAATGAAGTGGACTGTGCCACCTATCCCTTGCAGAGATCAATGGATGCCAACAAGTGTCATCATCTGTGAGAGTCTGACTGAGCCCCAAGTATTTCTATGGTTTTGCAAAGGCTTGAGAAGGCAGATGCTACCAAGCGTCAATAGTGGAAGATGCCACGTGTCTTTAGTAATTTTTAGTGGAAGATGCCACATGTATTTAGTTAAAAGTGGTAGAAGGTGCCACATGTCATAAAAGGGGGAAATCACAATGTAGAGGCATGCATGAAGCCAAGGAAAGGATTTCCTTCAGACAAATTATTTGAAGGAATTCCTTTAGACATTTTGTCTGAAGGAAATAAAGGACCAATAGCCTACCAGAGAAATCAAAGACTTGAAGGCCACTTAGAAGATCTCAAAGGGCAGACACCTTTTCAGAGGGATACTCGACATTCAAAAGTGGACCTTTTTCAAGACCCTAAAGGGTAAGTTCCCTTTAAGAAAGGTTTGAGCCTCAAAGTGTAGTAGATTCTTCCAAGTGTCACATGTTAAGACTCAGTTTCAGATGAAGCTTTAAAGTGTGAAACTCGCCATGTGTCCCATCTCAGTGAAGCAAAAGATGTCACATGTCTGCATCCATGCCTCCAACCACTAATAAGTTTCAAAGCTTATTTTGATAAGCCTACTTAAAATATCTAGATGCTACCACATGTCCTCACCCATATCACAGTGAAACGTGACCGTGGCAAGCAAGAAAGACACAAGAGATTTGCTAAGAAGAATGATAGGCCCACAAACATCAAATTTGTCGCAATGAAGTGTCTATTGATTTTAAAAGACTTAAAGTGTGGACCCAAATGCATTAAAAAGACTCTAAGGCCAAGACTAAGAGAAGGAAGAGACAAAGAGGGAAACTTAGTAAGAGTTAATTCCAGTAGGTCAAGTAGTTCGTTGGGTAGATATTAGGGGCCTGCAAACATTGAAAGCGCCATCTATTTGTCCCCTATGAGATAAAGGAAAAATAGATAGTTACGTGGCTAAGCAGGTGATGGAATGAGAAATTTAGGCTCGAGAGGAGGCACTAGAGATGAATCGACATGCCATAGTCAAGGTAGCCACCCTGCTCCAGCATGGCCCTTATTAACAAGACCAAGAATGCATCCAAGGCATTGAATGCACCGAATGGGTCACTCCATGGGAAAAAGTGCCAAGCCTCCCTCAAGCCTCTATATAATGTAATCTCTTTTATCATTTGAAGAGAGATCTTCCCCTTACCATTAGTGAAACTCAACCCAAATTGAAAGGCATTACTGAGACTTTGAGCTCAAATTGTAGTTCATATTTCTTTGATTGAATGAGAAAGCAAGTTGCAAATTTTGTGTTTTTATAGCTTGTGCTACATTAGGAGATTGTTCTTATGTCTATCTTTTGAAAGCATTCTTATTTATTTGATTTAACAAGTAGAACTAGTGGAGGTGATAAGGAAGGTGTCCCAAAACTAGTTACTTTCAGACTTTGTGCTGACATAATTGTTTTTAGTGTGTGTTTTTCTTTTCTATTTTTGTGTAAAGGACCTTGGGATGACTTTGTGCCCCCATTTTTCTTCGTACCTCACTCTAGGGTATTCAAGGTCGAGACTTTGTGCTACATCTTAGATTGTTGGTTACTTTGGACCCGGTTACCAGTCACTTGTTACCAGAAAGAGTCCTACTGTTTGCAAGAACAAGCACTTCAGAAAAAAGAGAAGTGTCTTCTATCACTTCACCAAGATTTATACTATCCAGGAAGGGATCTGGTTCTTGAATAAATGTTACTTCTGAAAGAAGAGAAGTGCCATCACCAATCACCCAGTATTTCTCCTCTGTTTGTTAGCATCATCTCTAAAAAAAGAGAGATGGATGGTTTATGCCACCCTGGTGTCTTACTTTTTGCATATATTTATAGTATATAACCTCTACATATTTAATATGGAACCTCCACTTGATGAGAGGAGAGATTTGTCCCCTGTTGATGTAGTAAATTTGCACACCAGGATGACCCATCTCCCTATGTTGTGGTGATAGGAACTATTTTGGTCACCAGTTAGCTGGCTGACAAAATATTCACCCAACATAGTGTATGTGATATTTCCAACATTGTATGCTAGTGGCCAAAAAGGGGTCACACCTTGAAATTGATACTTCATGGTTTCTTTATCTTTAATATGAATCACCTCTTATATATTAGAGGATGAAGACATCAACTTTTACAAGAAAATTGACAATTGAAAGATATTTGTAGAAAAGATTCTTATTTATAAAAAATGATGAATGTAAATAAATTAAAACCAAAATAAGTTATTTAATTACAATAGGATTCCATACTCACAAGTTATCTATGTAAATTTCTCCGTGTTTTAACACTACTTGAATGAAATTTAACTTTTGTTTGACAAACTTCCCTAATTATAGTTATATTCTTATTCACTCTCTTTGTGTTACTATTTGTTAAATTTATCCAACAAATGGAAATGAATCGAAAAGAAATTTTGAAATTTTCATTTTTTATTTTAAAATATTATTCCTTATTTCCAATTTGACCAAAATATTAAAAATCAATTACCAATTGATTTTTTGTTAAAATTAAACCCTCTGAGTTTTCTGAAAGAAATATTATTTTTTCAATTTTTAGGGGAAAACAATTTAAAACTTAATTTTTAATTTTTGTAAATCAAAACCTCATAAAAATATTTTTTTTGATTCTAACAACTCAACTTCTTCCAGGGGATGTAGTCTTTCAAAATTTCAATCTTCTTTATAGAGGTGCCACATAGCTGTGTGATTTTTCATTTGCACACAAAAAGAAATCAAAATATGCTATTTTCAATTTTATATCTCTTTTTTACCAAGTCCATTTAATTTTAATTTTCCCATATGAAGCTAAAAATTCTATCACTTTTTTAATTATCTTCCTTCACTTAGCAAGTCATACCATTCAACCTTTGGGCAAATGAGAAATTTAAAAATAAAATTTTAGTTCTTTCACGTGCCTCTTAGGCATACAACTCATATTTTTGTTCAAAAAAAAACTAAATGAAAATTGAAACTACCAAAAATTATCTTTAATTAGGTCATACAACTCACTTTGCCTAAATGAAAACTTGAAAATGAACAAACTTTTTTTAAACCTATTACTCGTGGGTTTATCACTGGTTGTACGACATCTATATAGCTCTATCTATAGTTGTAAAAATCACATTTTTTTAATATGCTATAATTCTACCTCTTATAGGTTGTACGACCTAGCTATAAGGAAGAAATTAGAAAAAAAAAAAAAAGAAGAAAAAAAATTTGAAAAAAAACTCAAATTTCACCTCCTTTGACAAGGCATACGACTGACTATACAATTCAACTTTGGGTAGATATAAGTAAAAATTTTGATTTTAAAAATCCTTTGTTCCTATTTGGGGTCATCGTAAGGTTCACTTGGATAGGTGAAATGAATTTGAAAATCTCTGTTGAAATTTTTAATATATATCTTATTTTTTTATCACTCTTACACAGCCTTTTTTTGGTTGAAGAAGAAATTAAAATAACTTTTTTCCACTTTTGAGGAAACTTATTCTGGTGGATGGTGGCTAAAAACACAAATATAAATTCAATTTTTATTTTGATAAAAATTGCCAGAGTTGAGCATGTAGGTTTTAAAAAGTTTAAAAGGGAAGATAATCTTTAATTAACACAGATCAAAAAAATAATGGAATTTACATGATTAGAAGAAAAAATAAATGAGATAGCATATAAATTAGAAAAGGGAAGTTGAATTTTTAATGGTAATTTGCACCATCGAAAAAGGAAATTATAATGTGGATGTTCGCATTTACATATCTTAGGGAAGTGTATTTTGCATTTGCACAACTTGGGGAAGTGCAACTTTAATTTTTATGATTTGTGAAAATAGCATTTAGAATATAAGAAGGGGAAATGTAAAATAATTTTGCAATTTGCACAAAATCATAAATTGATTTTACAATTTGCATAGAAATTCAAATCAAATTTGTAATATGCATGGAAAATCAAATGGATTTTACAATTTTCATATAATGGAGAAATGATTTTATAAATTGCACAAAACCACAAAACAAATTTGCAAATTACACGGGGATGAAAAACAAAATTTCAAATTAAACAAAACACAAGATTAAAAATACAAAAAATCTTAAGTTTTATTGAATAGATGATCATGTTGTACACATATTCACAAACCCCTTTTTTTCACCAAGTGGGAAAAATAATTTATGATTTGCACAATTTTTTGGAAAAGTAACATGCGTTTACACAACTTATAAAAAGTTAAACAAATTTTACAAATTATAGGAAATGTTAATAATTTTTGCATGGAAGGTGTTATATTATGTTTTAGAATAATGGATTTTTATTCCTAATTAAATAAATGGGTCTGAGTAAGGTAAATCAATAAATAATGTGCAATAATTAAGCCACTAATTTGTGTAAATACATTGTATTTTTACCTTTTCTAAAAATAGTAATAATAGAGAGAAAATCAAACTTAGCTAGAAATTGACTGAGATGGATGTTGCAAGGTCTAGATATTTCTGTATAGGCTTGGGAGACTATCACAAACATGATCTTAGAGTTTATTTTTGGATTGAATAAGAGCACTAAAAGTGGGACACCCTAGTTTTCATTACTATAGACCTCTTCTAGCATTGTTGTCTAGATGATCTGAGTTTTTTGGGATCTGCTCAATAGGTTTATGTTACCTTATCAATGAAATATCAAAGTCCAGAAGTCTATGAAGTTCATTATGCATATTTTTTAATCTTTAAATCCCTAGAATCTCTTTGTGATTGAAATTGAATGAAAACTTGGTAAAGAAAGATAAGGGGTGGGTTAGTGGGTAAAGGATACATTGGATGCACTTCACACTCCATGTGTGGGCATATTGCCTACATACTAATACTCTAAGGAGGGATCAAGCTAATGTAGTTCTTCCATTGAAGTGCTTGGTGAAATTGTGTATGAAAATGCAACTAGATGTAAAACTTAGTGTATTTCAAATGGATAGGGGCTAGTGTAAGGGTTTGAATAAGATTGGAATAATATCGAAAGGCTGTATGTAGAGAATAGGGAAAAGTGCTTGAATGTACTTGCTTGTATTCTTACTTCTCTCTTATAAATGAGTGTTAACCCTTCTAAATGGACTTTGAATGGACTTTTATAGATAAATTAATGATCATGGGTTAAATGAATTTGCATTAATATAACATGAGTTAGGATAAGGATTCAAAAAAATATGACCATTAGGACCAAAATTACACTTGGACAACAACACCAAAAATAAGACACACTAGGTTTCAGCGCTTCTGTCCAAGTTAGGCACTATTGTTTAGAGGGAATGAGACTTGGGGGGATGGATTTGGGCCTAAAAGAGTTATTTGGGTTTGTAAGAGTTAAGTCTAGAAGGATGTGAATGATTGGGAATCAGTGAAAGAAAAGCCTAAAAAAGGTTTTGCAAGCAAGTAGGAAGACCTATCAATTAGGTGTCTTTAGCCATACTCAAGTAACCAAATTTCATATTTTATATGACTAAATTTTCCCCCCATTTATTCTAGTGATGTAGCAAAGAAAAATACTAAGATAAAGGGAAAAAATGTACATGAACTTACCTGCAAAGGTGAATCCCATGAAGCTTGTGTGATGCTGAGTAATGTTGGATAGTGCATAAAGAGCACATTGTACAAGAGTGAATCGATGAAATGAAACAAAGATTAAATTATTTCTTATTATATGTGATATAAAACAAAAACATACAAAATTTGAGTAAAATAAAAAGGAAGAGAAAGGAATGAATACACCTCACTAGGTACGTGAACCAATACAAAACCTATTGTGATCTTAAGTAAGGTCAAGTAATGTTGGATTGTATTGGATGATGTTGTACTAAAATTTATATCATAAATGGAGCTGAGTGCTCAATTCCTCAAAAAGTGGCCTAATAATTACAAAGGCTAGCCCTTTATCTCTATCATTACCTATTGAGTAAATATAGATGATCACGTATATGATAATCAATGTCTGGACTATGTGTCCAATCCCTCTAAATAGGTGGCTCATGAATAAAAAGGTTATCCATTTGGATCCATCATTACCCCATAAAGTGAAGCTATGCATTGATACCATTATATAATAGATGTCATATGATATGGTTTATAGAGCCCATAGATGTTCTAAAAATTTGATAATATGGCGTGGATAGTCGAATGTATACTAGAAACTAGGCTACTCTTGGCCATTCCAAAAGATGAAGATTAGGCCTGTATGAAAGCCACTCCAAAAATGGATGCACTAGGCTTATGTGAAATCCAACTTCAAAACTTGGGTACTTAGGAAGTTAAACTTGTATGAAATATTAAACTTTAAAAGTATGCCAACCACCTACAAATGGAGTAAGGCATGCAACTACTGAGAATGTCTGGGTAATAAATTGAACTTGAAAACAAAACAAGACCAATGTGCCATGCACATTGCCCCCAATCATTGGTGTCTAGAACATGGATTCTGATTTATAAGTTATGTCAAATACCTAATTTGAAATTGGAAGTGAGAACCATCATGTCATGCATGATACCCCTTATATCTAAAGTCCCTGAGAAAACTATACTAAAATTGCTAATTTTGACTAATCTGGATGTGCAAAAACTATAGCTGAGCTAAATTTTTTTCCTATTATTGAAAATCATGGGTTTTTTTGCCTAGACAAGAGTGACAAAATGAGTACACCCTTGTGTTTGACATTTCTATATGTTTTTAGTGCTGTTTTCCTATGCTGAAACTAGGTGTTGATCTAGAATTTTCACTATTTTTCTATTCTATTTTGATTGTTTTAATCTCTGGATTCTAAATTGGGTGATCTAAATGTTATTGTTTTGACTATTAATATGTTTGATCTCTGTGACAAAACCCATGTTTATTTCCTTCTCTTATGAGGGTAGGAATGATTGAACCTATAATGACTATCTTTAGAAGAAAAGAGTCTTGCAAGTGTGTTATGTTGCATAGATACATGATATAGTAATGATATTTGACAAGATATCTCTAGATATAGCAATGTTTGTATTAAGAGATTGTTAGATCAATAGGGGTATGCCTAGCTATATATAATAATGTAAAATCATGTGTAATGTACTAAACTAGAACTAGAAATGTTAGATATTAGTTGTTAATTGGAGGGATGGAGCATGATGTCCATCATGGCATCCAAGAAAGCAAGGTAAATGCATGATATGAATCAATACATTGTAAATAAGGAAAAGCAATCAAGCAACAATCATACAAAGCAAGAATCAAGAAGCTTACAAGGTTGGCCAAGGAGCCACACAAATAAGGGACATGGGCACATGTCACTCAAACTAGAAAGCAAGCATATAAGGCATGTTCAAATGGCACATACACATATAATTTGAAACAAGAAAAGATGGGCATGATGGCTATGTTGTCTCCCAAAAATAATAGTCATTTTTGAAACAACATTTGAATTATTTTGGTCTTACGGACCAAAATTGTATCTTCCATTTTCAAAAATTTGACTTAGATATTCAGATTTCTCATTTTCAGAGCTTTTCAAAAAATCTACAGACTTTGCAAGTCAAGTTCAATGGATTTTACATGTTTATTTCTATGGACTTTGTATTTTCAATTTCTACAAGCAGTTTCATTTATACAAGTTCAAAGACTTTTGCAGGCAGTTTTCAGTTAAAATAATTGATTTTCAACATTTGTTCATTTTTTGAGATTGTTTCAGTGCCTTGGTTCAAACAAAAATCTCCATCAACAAACATCAATAACAGGTTCAACATTTGGTTCATCCTCTAGTTCAATGTCTTTTGTTTCAAAGGATTGGTTCAAAGCCTAAGTTCAATCAGAAATCTTCATCGGCAAGCATCTAAGTACAAAAAGAGGCTTGAACCATTGAACCGTTGAACCATTGAACCATTTTGGTTCAAAGGTTCAACGGGTTCAAGGTTTAATGACAGGTTCAATCAAAAGAATAGTTCAATGGTTCAGTTCAACCAAGAAATTTAATGCTTTATTTCATTCAGTTGGTTCATTCTTTCAGTTCATCTTTTGGTTCAACGTCTACAAGTTCAACAACAGGGGCTCAGTGTGCTTCATTGAACCATTAAACTAGTTCAATAGATTGGTTCAATGGATTGGTTCAACGTCCAAGTTCATTGCATCGTTCATTGGCTATTGGTTCAAAAGGACTTGGCGCACTTCATTGAACCTTTGAACCGGTTCAACTAATGGTTCATCGGCCAAGTTTAAAGGGACAGTTCAATGCTGAAAGGGACTTTTTCGAAGGAAAAGTGCCCTTGCGGAAGACACTTAATTAACCAAAACACCCTTCAGATTTTCAAAATAAATCCAAAGACTTGTACAAAAATACTTGGTGGAATAAAATTTTGTTGACTTTTGTCCACGGGAATTTTCCCCAGACTTTTTGTCTGTAGTAATTTTCCCTGGACTTTTTGTCCAAGAGAATTTTCCCCAGACTTTTTATCTGCAAGAATTTTCCCCAAACTTTTTGTCCGCGGGAATTTTTCATGGGACAAATGTCTGTAGAATTACCTGCAGGGAACTTTCAACTCAAACACCTAGGATTTTTCCCTAGGAATTTGTCCATGGGAATAAAGTCCAGGGAAACATCTGTGAGGATTGCCAAAACAAAAGCCCAGGGAAATATTTGTCCGCGGAGTTGATAAAACAAAGGGCTGCCAAAGGACCCCAAAGGACATGTGCCCTTACGGGGGACTCTCGGCGATCAAAATAAAGGGCTCAACAAGGATCATTTCTCAAGGTCCCAAAGGTTATGTCCAATTCAGAAAAGTACTAAGCAGAAAACCAAAAGCTAAAAGAAGACCAAGAGGTGATGCCCACAAAAGATGTCAAATTCAGCATAGCCGACTAGCCGTTGGAAGCATATTGATGGGCATGTAAACGTCAATTTTAAAGATAGTAAAATAGCCTTTGATTTATAGACCTGAATGCATTTCCAAAATTTAAGACAAAAACCAACTAAAAGCAAGGAAAGGCAGAACAATGGATGGATACAGGACCCGATTCAATCAATCTGGAGAATGACGAAGACAAGATTAGACTGACAGCTAGATATTGAAAGTTGTAATCTTTCAATTACGTATCTTGTTCATCTACATTGAAAAGATCAAATGGGTAAAAGACCCCAAAGTTCTAGCTGGTCTTCCTAACATTTCCCAATGCATCATGATGTATTACTGTTCCCGAGTCCTTCTCGAAGTGGTTATATAAGGGACTTACTTTCATTGTAAAAGGATCATCTTTTTGACAAACTGAACAAAACTCTACTGAAATTGAGAAGCATCATTGAGACTTTGTGCTCATTCTGTTGATCATATTTTGTTAATGAAAACAAGGGACTTTTTCAGACTTTGTGCTGTGATATCTTTTTTGTTTCATTAATTTAATAAGCAGGATTAGTAAATTAGTTAGGAAGGCATCCTAAAGAATCAACTGTGGAGCGACATTGTGCCCCCATAGCTACCTTCAGTGTGTTTGCTTTTTCATTGATGTGTAAAGGACTTTGAAAAGACTTTGAGCTTTCATTGCCCTTCATATATTACTCTTGAAGCATTTCATGATATAGACTTTGTGTTCTATTTCAATTTGCTGGTTACCATACTTTAGTTACATTCTGCTTTTAATTTCCAGGAGTATTCTTGTGGCTGGTTGAATAGTTTTTCCTAAAAGAAGAGGAGGGTTGTCTGTCATTCCCTTGAGTTTTTCCTTTGTTTTGCATACATCATCTCTGAAGAAAGAGAGATGGATGTCTGGTCCTACCCTTGAGTATTATTATTTTCTATTTATACATATACATAACATATCCATAGGGAACCTCCCCTTGATGAGAGGAGAGAGCAGTCTCCTTCTAATGTGATAAACTTACACATTAGGATGACTAATCTTCTTGCTTTGGTTGATAAGACCTATTTTGTTTACCAGTATGCTGATAGACAAAATATTCAACCAATAGTTTTTGGCAACTCCATTGGGGACAGTAATTTTGTGCAATTTGGAACCTCAAGTTTCAGATTAGAACATCACCTGTGTCTTACCCATTATCATTATCACCTTATCCATTATACAGTCTGGTAACTCCCATCTGGGTCTTACCCATTATCCATTTATAGCCTTACCATTTTTCATCCATCTCCATTTTCATCGATCTCCATTAGATTATCTGGTCTACAAAACTAGAGCTACTAGAAAAGAAAGCACAGTTTGAAGCCTCTAGCTTTACGCTGAAGCAGGGCTAGTTTTTTTCCTTTTTTGTCCTATAATTTGGCAACTCCACTCAGGTGTGTTATCCCTATTGTTCATAATCTGATCATGGTAGTTCGAGGCCCCTGGGGTAAATCATTTGGCCCACTTAATCTAACTCCACCCTTGCATGAGCTACCACTCAGTTCAAGGAAGAATGTCCCCAAATTATTTGGTGATGTAAGAGTCCACCTTGATGAACACATTGCAGCCTTCACCATAGCCTGTGGTGTGATAGGGGTGGAATTTGAAGATGTCACAGTCAGGCTTTCCATGGAAACATTACAAGGTGCTGCTGCAAACTGGTTTTACCATTTGCAGGCTAGATCAGTGACTAACTGGGATACACTTAAAGCCAAGTTCAAAGCAAGATTCAAGCCCATAGAAGATGCACATGCCTTGTTGGCCCAGCTCACAAGATGAAGAAGGAGCCCCATGAACCTATGAGAGATTTCATTTTCAGGTTAAACAAGCTGAGGCATAGGATTCCCATGATTGCCCAGCCAACACCTCAGAATCTCATGTGTTTCTTCATCAACTCACAGCTTCCTGAAGTGAGTTTTATGTTGAGACAGGCTAGACACATAGACCTTGAGGCTGCTCAAGACTTGGCTACTAAGCTATAATATGACCTTATCTTGGTAGGAAAGATAAGGAGAGATCCTAACAGAGCTAAACCCTCTTCATCTCCTGAATACTCACCCACAGTCACCACTAATCCAATGGTACAAAAGTTGGAAACTGAATTGCTAGCCTTGAAAAGGCAAATGGCACAAAGTATGTCTTTTGCTCCTTTATATAAAGATATACCAAGGAGGACATTCCCTAATCAGCCATATCAAGGCAACGCCATCAAAAGTCAAGGGCAACAAAATTGTCTTCTTCCTCCATAGAGGAATCCTACCCTTGAAGCACCTCTAACAAACTCGATAGTTGGATATCTAGAAATAGAGCATATTTCCTATTTCCAACCTGAGTTAGAGCAAGAAAATGGCACTAATCTCTTTAGGGAGGATCTAGAAAAATCAACTGACGACTCTCACATTGGTTTCCTAAATTACTAGGATGAATCTAGAAGTGAAGGTGAAGGAATCAAAGGACCATACGCAGTATTCACCCAGTCCCAGAATCAGTCAGCCCAACAAGCTGACAAAGAGAAGACAGAGGAGTGACCCTAACCAAAAATTTCAATTGTTGAGTAGAGAATCCCTCTTCTTTTTCAATCAAAGGACCTGGTGATTACCAAAGAAGTAAGTACATCAAACATCTCTATACCTTCTACTTCAGCTTTGCAAACCAATCCTTCCCCTCCCAAAAATCAAAAGGATGAACTCCCATCCTCTCTTCCAAATCCATTCCAGTCATTTGACATGATTGATCATGTCAAGGAATCCAAAATTCAAACGACTGAGTTTGAATCCCTTCAAGTCAATCTTGAGTATTTGGACATTGATGGAGAACCAAATGCAGACCTGTCTAAGACAAAATACGTGGTCACCCAAACATCAGCCCCTGCAACACAAATTCTATCTGAGTCTTTAGGCAGGGGTAATTATTTCTTTACCACAAAGGATGTTCATGTTTCTATAGATGAAAGTCCTGTAGCTGACAATCCAGGAATTGATCCAAACAAGACTTCAAGAGAATTGGTAGGATGCAGTATAAACAAGGAAGGATCTTCCATCTCTAATGAATAGAAATCTGATAGGAGATCAGCTTCTGATGATGACATCAATTTTTCCACTAATGATGAAGTTGAAACTGTGTTGATATCTCCTCAAAGAGATATTCTTCCTTCATGAAATTTGCAAGTCAGGAACACCAACAACATAGCTGGATGTGAATCTCTGTTGCTTAAATTGAAGATTGCTCAAGATGAAGAAGTCAAACTCCTTCACATCAAAGAAGATGTTAATCTGATAGTTTGTCAGGAGTTTGATATGGATAATCCAATCATATGCTAGACTGAACCAGAAGAACAACCAATTATGGTAATGGACCATGCTATTGCAAATCAAAATTAGGCAAAGGAACCCTTCGCAAGGAGAACAAAGAGTTATGGTTTTCAGTTTGAAGACCACGTCCTGCCATAAAGCAAAAAGAAGGAAAGACCAAGAGGAAGATGTAGAAAATTGGTTTCCTAGTGGAGAGCTCCATTCGCCCTTTACCATTTCTGGGGACAAAATGTCTTCTTGCTGGTTTACCAAGATGGTGCACTATTTTCACTGTCTCTCAAGAAGCAGCATCTAAAATATTTCAATTCTTGAAGTATCAGATCATTGCATATGTATATATGTATATTTATATAGTTTTTAATTCTATTTTGTTTTGTTTGTTTCCATTTTTTATGCCTTTCATTTTTGGGTAGCATGACTTCGTAACCCAATGGCATATGTGAAGACACTGGAGATTCTAGATTCTACTCCTTTCAATTCATTTTGCAATTGACAGAAGTTCCCCAATTGGAGCCAACTATTGTCTCCCAAAAATAACAGTCATTTTTGAAACAACATTTGAATTATTTTGGTCCTACAGACCAATCTTCCATTTTCAAAACTTTGTCTTAGATATTCAGATTTCTCATTTTCAGAGCTTTTCAAAAAATCTACAGACTTTGCAAGTCAAGTTCAATGGATTTTACATGTTGATTTCTATGGACTTTGTATTTTTAGTTTCTACAGGCAGTTTCATTTATACAGGTTCAAAGACTTTTGTAGGTGGTTTTCAGTTAAAAGAATTGATTTTCAACATTTGTTCATTTTTTGAGATTGTTTCAGTGCCTTGGTTCAAATAGAAATCTCCATCGGCAAACATCAGCAGTAGGTTCAACATTTGGTTCAACGTCTTTTGTTTCAAAGGATTGGTTTAAAGCCTAAGTTCAATCAAAAATCTTCATCGGCAAGCATCTGAGTACAAAAAGAGGCTTGAACCATTGAACCATTAAACCATTGAACCATTTTGGTTCAAAGGTTCAACACGTTCAAGGTTCAATGATAGGTTCAACCAAAAGAATAGTTCAATGGTTTAGTTCAACCAAGCAGTTCAATGCTTTATTTCATTTAGTTGGTTCATTCTTTCAGTTCATCTTTTGGTTCACCGTCTATAGGTGCAACAACAAGGGCTCGACATGCTTCATTAAACCATTGAACCAATTCAATAGATTGGTTTAATGGATTGGTTCAATGTCCAAGTTCATTACATGGTTCATTGGCTATTGGTTCAAAATGACTTGGCATGCTTCATTAAACCTTTAAACCGGTTTGACTAATGGTTCATCAGCCAAGTTTAAAGGGACAGTTCAATGCTGAAAGGGACTTTTTTGAAGGACAAGTGCCCTTGCGGAAGACACTTAATTGACCAAAACACCCTTCGGATTTTCAAAATAAATCCAAAGGCTTGTACAAAAATACTTGGCGGGATAAAATTCTTTGGACTTTTGTCCATGGGAATTTTCCCTAGACTTTTTGTCCACGGGAATTTTCCCCAGACTTTTTATCCATGGGAATTTTCCCCGGACTTTTTTTCACGAGAATTTTCCCCGAACTTTTTGTCCGCAGGAATTTTCTATGAGACAAATGTCCACAGAATTACCCACAGGGAACTTTCAACTCAAACACCCAGGATTTTTCCCCAGGGATTTGTCCATGGGAATAAAGTCCAGGGAAACATCTGCAGGGACTGCCAAAACAAAAGCCTATGGAAATATTTGTCTACGGAGTTGATAAAACAAAGGGATGCCAAAGGACCCCAAAGGACATGTGCCCTTGTGGGGGACTCTCAGTGGTTAAAATAAAGGGCTTGACAAGGATCATTTCTCAAGGCCCAAAAGGGTATGTCCAATTCAAAAAAGTACTAAGCAGAAAACCAAAAGCCGAAAGAAGACCAAGAGGTGACGCCCACAAAAGATGTCAAATTCAGTATAGCTGACTAGCCATTGGAAGCATATTGACAGGCATGTAAACGTCAATTTTAAAGATAGTAAAATAGCCTTTGATTTACAGACCCAAATGCATTTCTAGAATTCAAGACAAAAACTAACTGAAAGCAAGGAAAGGCAAAACAATGGATGGATACAGGACCCGATTCAATCAATCTGGAGAATGATGAAGACAAGATCAGACAGACAGCTAGATATTGAAAGTTGTAATCTTTCAATTACGTAATTTGTTCATCTACATTGAAAATATCAAATGGGTAAAAGGCCCCAAAGTTCTAGCTGGTCTTCCTAACATTTCCCAATGCATCATGATGTATTACTATTCCCGAGTCCTTCTCGAAGTGGCTATATAAGGGACTTACTTTCATTGTAAAAGGATCATCTTTTTGACAAACTGAACGAAACTCTACTGAAATTAAGAAGCATCATTGAGACTTTGTGCTCATTCTGTTGATCATATTTTGTTAATGAAAACAAGGGACTTTTTCAGACTTTGTGCTATGATATCTTTTTTGTTTCATTAATTTAATAAGTAGGATTAGTAAATTAGTCAGGAAGGCGTCCTGAAGAATCAACTGTGGAGTGACTTTGTGCCCCCATAGCTACCTTTAGTGTGTTTGCTTTTTCATTGATGTGTAAAGGACTTTGAAAAGACTTTGAGCTTTCATTGCCCTTCGTATAGTACTCTTGAAGCATTTCATGATAGAGACTTTATGTTCTATTTCAATTTGCTGGTTACCATACTTCAGTTACATTCTGCTTTTAATTTCCAGGAGTATTCTTGTGGCTAGCTAAATAGTTTTTCCTAAAAGAAGAGGAGAGTTGTTTGTCATTCCCTTTAGTTTTTCCTTTGTTTTGCATACATCATCTTTGAAGAAAGAGAGATGGATGTCTGGTCCTACCCTTGAGTATTATTATTTTCTATTTATACATATACATAGCATATCCATAGGGAACCTCCCCTTGATGAGAGGAGAGAGCAGTCTCCTTCTGATGTGATAAACTTACACATTAGGATGACTAATCTTCTTGCTTTGGCTGATAAGACCTATTTTGTTTACCAGTACGCTGATAGACAAAATATTCAACCAATAAGCTACATGCACATAGAAGAGTACAAGCAAGGGATATTGGCCAATGTCCAAAGGTACACACACATGAATATAAGCAAAGGACATTGGCAAATGTCCTAAGGCATATATAAGAAACAAAATTGGAACTAGAAATGCAATCACATCTAGATATGTAAAGCAAGAAAGGAAAGCATGTAAAAACTAGAAAGGTACAATCACATCTAACTAATCAAATCAAAAATGAAAGTATATAAGACATGTTTAGTAGAAAACTAGGTATATGCTAGTAAATACACAAGTACAAGATACTAGTGAGTGTTGATGTGGTAATCTATGTAATATAAGAGGTAATGTATGTCAACATGATAAGTGGAGTATGTGGTGTAAGAATGACATAACCTAGATGGTGTAGTCATGTAGAAAATGCCCCCCTTGAGAAGAATAAATCAATCAAGGAACTAGAAGTCATTGTGCACACTCAAAGAAGATCAAATGAAGAATGGTAATGTAGATAATCGACAAAGAATAGCATATAAAAACAAATGTAAGTCTAACACAATAGTAGAAATGTAAAACATGGATGATGTATACAATCATAATATTTTTGATGTTTTCACTTTTTTTTTAATGTTTTTGATATTTTTGTATAAGTTATGTACAATCAAGCAGGAAATATTATGTATAAGCATATAGAGAAAGTGATCTATACATGATAATATAAAAGACTAGGCTGGTGGGGGGAAGGGATCCAAGGATGGAGCCCGTTGGGGATGGAAATGGAGAAAAGGGTCATAACCATCAGCAAATACCTTGAGATTATCATCATAAGTATCATCATATTTTATAGATGCTATGTTTATGGTGTCATCATGTCGAAGGTGAATTGAAGGTTGCTCTGGTGGTGGAGATGATGGCTTTGCTCTAGAACATTTAGCCCTACTAGTAGATGACTTCAGTGGAAGTGGTGGAGTTGGTGTTGCTATAATCTAAATAATGTATTGATCCTTTAGTTTATTCAATCTATACTATAAAGTTGTACATGAGTTTGTATCATGGCCTATAATCTTGTGAAAGGCACAAAGTGGGTGACCATTTTGATGTGACAATCTACTGATAGATCTATGTCATATTGTAGGCAATGTGATCAATCCATGATCAAGTAATATTTGTAACATAAACTATGTTTGATGCTATGTGCTACTTTTTTGAATCTAAATAACTAGCTCTATATCCATATAAGTAACCATGTGAGTTGTATGTGCCAAGTGATCTGATTGTGGCCATGAGTATGGAGTATATTTTGAGAGTGTAGTACAAGATGCTAAAAGTGTTATAGGATGTGGTATGAGATCTCTAGATTCATTTATGTACTCTTTTAGGCCAACTAGTGTAAAGCTCAATCCACATAAATATTCATCTATGAGTGTGGGTGTCATATCATCATCTAAAGAAGCCTATGAATCTATATCAACATCATGTATATATGGTAACTAAGAATTTACCACAAGGGGTAACTATGATATAGGAGTTTCATCATCTATAGTAGTATAATATGGTGTTATTTCAAAGATATCTATAACTAATGGAGCAATTATGGAATCAACTAGAATTGTTGGTACTATTGTCAATGATGGTGGGTGTGTAACAGGTGTCATAATTGTGACCGATGAAGTAGCTAGAATGGTTGAAGCTATTATGACTAGCATAATAGCTAGTGTTGATGGTGCAATTGTAAATGTAGTTTGATAAGTGCTAGTCTCTCCAACCTTATATGTATGTATTTGATCAAGAGAAATGCTATGAGGTGGTGGTTGTACTATGAGATATGGTGTCCCATCTGGTGAAATAGTTGAAGATGACTCTATAATTTGATAATATCTAAATGGTTGGTTGTCTGCTAGACATGTGTATAGATATCCCTCATGGAGAAACTTAATACATCAATGGAGATTGGAGGGAAATGCCCCCATAGTATGTATTTAGGGTCATCCAAGTAAAATATTATAGTGGAGAAGACCTGGCATGACCTAGAACTATGTAGAGAGGTTTTTTGGTCCCACCATGATATCTAAAGTAATAGTGCCCAATGTCTGTTGTAATATATCATTTAACCCTTGAAAGTTCTTATATTTGCATTGATGCCAAATATACACACATGGTCTGTAAGAATGTGATATTATATATATTTAGTCTGAAACCACTATCAACAAGAACTCTCTTGACTGCATTGGTTTTGACTTGTATTTATATAAATAGTGGCAAATTTTGATCAATAACTATTTAGGAAGGCATGTCCTCACTATCAACATAAACTACATCTTCTATAGTTTTTAAAGTGTTGACTACTGATGCAAAATAAAAAGGTTCCAAATCAATAGGCATAGAAGTTTGAGTGAGTGCCTAATAAAGAATGTCCTTAAATACATTATCTTTTTAAAGTAGTTCTAACATGGAAAATTTAGCTAGAGTGTTTCTCAACTGATCAACAATGTCATATGCCTTATGTAAATATGCATGTGTGAGTGGGTTAGGCCTAGAATGGGTTGGAATAGTAGGGTGATGGGGCTCCTGGGTAGGTAGAGGAGGCAAAGCAACACATTGAGTAATAACTCTAATTGTATGATCTAATATCCATATAGGAGTAGTAGCTATGGGAGGAAAATGAAGATAATCCATGGGTTGAGGAGGTAGAGAGACAAATGGTGTCAACTGGGCTCTCTAGCAATGGGTAGTGACCTAGTGAAGGGTAAATGGACCATGCAACATGACTCAGTATGGGGGAGGGGATCCAAAAGAGGTGATGCAAGGGATAGATTAACATGTTTAAGAATAAATTTCTTAACATCATCCCATATAATGAAAGATAGACATGAAATTTAAAGAATGAAACTTTGTACTAATATATGATAGACTTCATCATTCATGTACATGATAGGGCTCATTATGGTTTCCTTATTATTTACAAGAAATGTAAGAAAATTTTGTAAATAAATGAGCATCATTTTTACAATTTGATTATGGATATAAGGTGATACCTCAAGAAGCTAATAGGTGCTAGTACATGCAACTAGGTATGTTTCAAAAATAATTTTGCAAAATATTATGAATTTTTGAAATTGAAAATGAATTTATGAGTTAAGTATTCAAGAAAAAAATTATAAATTTATGGAAAAATGCTTGATTTAATGGGACCTAGTAGATTCAACTAGGGATTTGAGGAAAATAAATTTTTGAAAATCACTATGATTTTTTAAAATTTGAAGTGATTTTCTAATTTTAATATGCAACTAAAAATTTAGAAAATAATTTGAAAATTACTGGGACCTAGTGTATGCAACTAGGGTTTGAAATAAATTTCTTTTAAAATTTACTAAAAAATTTTAGAATTTTAGAGGAATTTTTTATTTTAATATTTAATAAAAAATATAGAAATTAATGGGGAAAAAATTAGCTAGGAAATTACCCTAGGTTTTCTAAGGGTTTTAAGTGAAATTCAAAGTAAGTCAGCTTCACCAAATGTTTTATTATTTTTTAGAATAATAGAGTTTTATTTATAATTAAATAAATGGGTCTAAGTAGGGTAAATTAGTAAATAATGTGAAATAATTAAGCCACTAATTTGTTTAAATAAATTATATTTTTACCTTTTCTAAAAATAGTAATAATAGAGATAAAATCAAACTTAGTTGGAAACTGACTGAGATGGATGTTGAAATGTATGGAAATTTCTATGCAGTCTTGAAAGACTATAATAAATAGGATCTTGGAGTTCTTTTTTGGATTGGATAGGAGTATCAAAAGTGGGACACCCTATTGTTCAGTGCTATAATCCTTTTCTAGCATTGTTGTCCAAGTGATTTGAGTTTTCTAGGTTCTATCTGATAAGTCTATGTAACCCTATCAGTGAAATATCAAAGCTCAAAATTTTGTGAAGCTCATTGTGCATCTATTTTAATCTTCAAATCCCTAGGAGATATCTATGCTTGAACTTAAATGGTAGCTTGGGAAAGAGAGAGAAGGGATTAGTGTTTAAAGGATACATTGGATGCATTTCGCACCCCATGTGTGGGTACCCTACCTACAAACAATACTCTGAGGAGGGATCAAGCTAATGTAGTTCTCTCATTGAAGTGCTTGGTAAAATTGTGTATGAAAATGTAACTAGATGTGAAACTAGTTGTATTTTATATGGTTAAGGGCTGGTGTAAGGGTTTGAATAAGCTTGGAATAATATTGGAAGGTTGTATGCAGAGAATAGAGAATAGTTCTTGAATGTACTTTATTGTATTCTTGATTCTCTCTTTTAAATGAGTGTCAACCCTTATAAATAGATTTTTATAGAGAAATTAATGATCATGGGACCATTAGGACCAAAAGTACACTTGGATAATAGTGCCAAAAATAAGATACCCTAGGTTTCAATGCTCTTGTCCAAGTTGGGCACTATTGTATAGAGGGAATGAGACATAGGGGGATGGATCTGGGCCTAAAAAATCTACCTGGGTATGTAAGGGTTAAGTCTAAAAGGTTGTGGATGATTCGGAATCAGTGACAGAAAATCGTAAAAAGGGTTGTGCAAGCAAGTAGGAGGACCTATGGATTAGGTGTCTCTATCCATACTCAAGTAACCAAATTTTGTATTTTATATGACTACAGGAGGCTCAAATGTATTTTAAAATAATTCAAGGTAAAATCAATTTGGCCATGAACTTTTAATTAATTAAATTTAATTGATTAATTAAAAAAATTAAATTTATCAAAATTTTGATGGTTTCAAGCTCAGGTCAAAAAAATTTAGCATTTAGTAAAAATTTAATTTCTATTAGTTTTTGTTTTTTTTTAAATCATGACAACAACTAGTTCTGAATAGAATTTTAAACAGTAAGGAATGAAAATAATTTTAATTCTCTATTTTTATAGGCTAGCATTTTATCCATTGAGCAACAAAGTTTTCATTAGTAACTTTGATAGATTTTTAAAATATTTAATCTTCATAGGATGGGTCCTCAATCCATCGAAGAACTATCATATGTCAAAAGACATTATATGTGAGGGTTAGGTACTCAACCTAATATATGTTATCACATGATGAAAGGAAGTGTAAACGAGTATTAGATACTCATCTTGATAGGTGTTATCACATATCCAAAAGGATAGTGTATATGAAGGTATTTTTGTTATGTGTTTTTACATAAAATAAAATGTGAAGAGAGGATTATCTTTTATATTTTCTATGATTAGCTCTTGAATATCGACTTAACCAAGGATCAAGCTAAGTGACTATGGAATTCTCATTTATGCAAGGTGAACCATCATTTGGAATGAGATAAGCTTGGAGGTGAACATGAATATTTATATAACAGCAACTCATTTGGCTATGGAGTTATTGACCAGCTTGATTAGGAAAACTGGTAAGGATTATTTAAGATAGAAACCATCAATAGGATGAAACAAAAAATAAGGGCAAAAATGGAAAGGTAAGAACACAACTACATAAGTAAAAAAGAAAGAATAGGAAAGAAACACAACCAAAACTATATTTACATATGTATAAAAAATGGCTACCTAGTTCTTACTAGAAATAGTGTTTTAGATATTTCTCTTTAAATGGAAATGATAGATGAGTTCCATCATGATATGCTAATTATAAAGTATTATTATTGAAAAAGTGCTTGATCTTAAATAGCCCCATCCAAAGAGAATTAAACTTCCTATGACTCCCTTTTAGTTCTTTACGACTATCCTAGAGTAGGACCAGATCTCCTACTTGGAATTATATTTTATTTGCCTTCTTATCAAAGTGAAATTTGACATGATCCTAATGTTATGTGATTATTTTAACCACCCTATTTTAGGTATAAAATTATTTTGTCTAGTGGGCTTTCAATTTTTGGATTCTTAATTGCTCTGGACAATTGTAGGGTAGATAACTCAAGCGTTATGGGAATCATAAAATCTATTCCATATAAAAAATGGAATGGAGACATAAGAATAGCCTTTTTTGGTGTTATATGGTCTACCCAAAGAACACCATATACCTTATTGTGCCATTTTTTATGATTCTCAGCTACTACTTTGCACATGATTGTGAACATATTTTTTTGCTTGACTCAACCTAACCATTACCTTATGGATGATAGTTTGATGAATGAGACAAATAAATTCCATACCCATAATAAAATGTAATCATATTTGAAGAATAAAATTTAAAGGCATTATATATAAAAATCTTCTATGGGATTCCATATCATACCAAGATATTTTCCTTGATGAAGTTACAAATGACTTCTAAAGTTGTATGTTTAATAGGAATCACTTCTACCCACTTAGTGAAGTAAATTGTTGTTGTGAGAATGTGAGTATCGCCTATGCTCGAATGAAGGTTCAATATTCCAATGAAATCTAGTCCCCATTATTGAAAATATTTTTCAACCATCACTGATTGAAGAGGAAGTGTTGTTAACCTAGGTTTTCCTATAAATTACTAACATGCCTCACACTTTCTCACTGATTCATATGAATCCTTGAAAAGAGTGACCAATAATAATGGCCTCTAAGAATTTTATATGTTGTTACCTTGGTAGAAAAGTGCCCTCTATAGGCTTGATCATGAAAATCTTTCATTAAATTTTAATTTTGTTCTTTATCAATACACCTTAATAAGAAGTCATCAATAATTTTCTTGAAAAGAGTGACATCCCATATGGCATATTTATTAGCTTGTAGTTTGACCATTCTACATTATTTAGCATTCAAGTGTGAAGGGCATTCTATGTATGTTAGGTAGAAATAAATGTCATAAAACCATTCATTATTAGAATCAACAAAGAAGACCAAAGGAATATTTTGATCATTTTGTTCATCTAAAACTATTGAAGACCCTGAATGAATATCTTTTTATTTTGCTATGAGTTGACATAGTCTTTTTACCTTGAACTAGTTTTGTAGGTTTTATTTCTAGATCATATTCTTTCACTTTAGTTATTGAATTCCTTCATTTAGAACTAGGTTCCTATTGGGCTAAAATGGATTTGACTATTGTACTTGGTAACATCACCATAAAATGTGAATGAAATATGTAATAACTAAATTGTTTGACTACTTTCACTACTACATATGCACATTTTTCCTTAGGAGAATATTTTACCTCATAATCTTTGAGATTACAACTCATGAAGGAAATTGTGGATTCAATACCCTCATTTTTATAATTTAATATTTTTGAGAGTTTATGCTTTGAAGCATAGTAATAAATAATGAATTCTTTCTTAAAATCAAGACAAACCAATGTTGGCACATGAGAAATAGTAGTCTTTATTGTTTTGAACACTTATTTACCTTCATTGTTACACTTGAAATAAGGTTTTCTTTTCATCATGTCTAAAATACGTTTGGTGAGATCAGTAAAATCAAGAACAAACCTCCTCAAAAAGTTTACTTTCCCAAAGAAGGAATGCACTCCTAATTTACTAGTCAACAAAGAAAGTTTTTGAATCACCTAAACCCTTTCTGGATCAATCCTTATTCCTTCTTTCAAAACAATATGACCTAAGAGTTTACCTTTAGTCATTCCAAAGACATATTTCTTAGGGTTAAGAAAAATTCCATGTAAATGACACTTTTTAAAAACTCTCTCTAAATACATAGAGTGATTTCTCACTTTTTTTAGAAAACTATTCAAGTCATCGAGATACACTAAAATGATTTCATTTTTTAATTATTTGAATGCCAAGTCCATTGCCTTTTGAAAATTAACTCCTACATTGATCAATTCAAATTGCATTTTATTGTATGCAAAAGTGCCCCAAGGTGTTGTGAAAGTAGTTTAATGTTGATCTTCCCTGTTAACCTCAATTTAATTGTATCCTAAAAAAAATTCAAGCATCTCATCACTTGTTATTGACTGGAGAACTTGATCCATAACTGGTGGTGGGTAATTGTCTTTGAGGGATGCTTAGTTGAGGTTTATAAAATAGACACACGTTATGATCTAACCATTCTTCCTATGAACTTGTACTATGCTAGCTACCCAAGTTGAATGGTGGATGGGAAAAATAATGTGAGCATCAAGCATATTTTACACTTTGTCAATAATTATTCTTATTATATTAGGATTATATTGTCTTAGCTTTTGTCTAAAAGATTTTGTATCAAGATTTAGAGGAGTTTTATGTTACATCTATCTTGGATGAAAAGACTTAAGGTCTACATATGAATATGTGAGTATATAAATATATTTATGAAAAATTCTATTTTTATTTAGGCAAATAACTTTTTCCAATATTGACAAACCTAGGATGTTCCTTAGAACCAATATTTACTTTTTCGTAGTCAGCAGATTCAAGATTTTCTTTGCATTTTACTCTTTACAAATATATCATGTTTATCAAACAATTATTCTAACACCTTATTCATCTTATTTGTTAGTTATTTCATCTATTGAAGTATGAAATTAATATTCTATGTATAAGGAATCACTACCTTCAAAGTACAAATTTTTGAAGATGTCTACTTTCTCAAGGAAAGATAATCTATTGATCATCATTGAAAACTTGCTAATTATCCACATTATCTATGACATTCAGTCTATATATTAGTTCAATTATATATTTTTTATACCAATATCTACATGGGGAATCATCAAAGAAGTTGATAGATGTCTACTCTCTCAAGGAAAGAGATAATATATTGATCATCATTGAAAACTTGCCAATTATCCACATTATCTAAGACACTCAATCTATATATTAGTTTAATTGTATATTTTTTGTACCAATATCTACATGGGGAATCATCAAAGAAGTTGATACTACCAAAGCATCAGCTTTAGAGTTATGTTCATGAGGGATTGTATTGATAGATAAAGCATCAAATATTTTTATGTTATCCCAGACTTTATTCCTATAATGTCTTAGATAATCATTTTTCACTTGGTATTGATGTTTTACCTATTTTACAACGAGTTCAACATTACCCAAAAATTTCAAATTCTTGATTCTCATCTCTTATTTTGCATGAAATCCCTACAAAAGTGTTTCATATTTGATTATGTTGTTGGTAAAATCAACTACAACTTATAAAAAAAGGAAAAATTTACTTAGATGGAGATATCAAGATTACTCATGTACATAAACCTATTGATTAATAATTACTATCAAACTCCATCATCCAAATTTCATTGGGATTTAATTGCATGATTTTTAGTAACTCCATATCTTTCTCTTTCACTAGAATATAATTACCAATTCATCCATCTTCATACAAAATATATGCTTTGGGATCATCAAATTTTTATGTTGTATCCTTTGTTTTTAATTCAGTCTCTTGATGTTGTTTGACTCCTTTCACCATAATCATAGTGTGTGATAAATCTAATTGAATTTTGCCTCCCAATTATTTGTAAAAATTTCTACCCAAAAGAATGCCATAAGCTACTAGAATGTCTATGGCCAAAATATTGATTTTGATTCATTTTTAGAGAAAAGATGCCAAAACCACTTGTGTATCTTTAATCTATCCAATGAGCAGAACTTGTTTTGCCTCAATGAAATAACAATGCCCAAAGGTCTTAATATATGTTAGGCCAAGAGCATGGGCAACTTTGGTAGGTATGAGATTGTCTAAGACTCTTGTGTCAATAATACAATTACTAAATTTGCATCCCTTGAAGAATAGGGAAATGTAAAATGGGTCAACTTTATTGGATTTGGAAGTAGTTGGCGACATGGAGTTGACTTGATTAGAAGCAATAGGGTTAGTTAAAATTCCATTGAAATTAACTTTTTTAGCATTTTAATTTTTTCCTTTGATGAAATCAACTAACCTATATAAATACTCTAGGTATGTTCTCAAATATTTAGCTTATGACATCTGAATCTTGATTTTGTTGACATGATCAATTATGTAAAAAGTAGGAAAATATCTAAAAGAAGTCTCAATAGGTTGATATTCATTAACACTAGATGAACTACTTATTAATAGTTGTTTTCATTTTGTTTGCACTGGTGGGATAGTTCCTCAAGGAAGGATAACCTTTGGAGTTTCCTCCTATGATTCACTAGACTGATTATTCTTATTTTGAGCTCTAGTGAAAAGTGTAAAGGATTGAATTTTCATATCCCTAACACACTCTTCATAATCATCTTCATCTGAATTATATTTTAAAAATGTGTTTATAGAGTCGCCACCAAGTTCTTCAAGTTCACATTCTTGAAGTTCTAGATTTTATGATTCATTTTCTTGTTTAGCCTCTTCATATCCAAATATTTCCTAAATTTTTAAGACCGTATTTATAGGTACATTAGTTTTTTGATGAGGAGGGGCCTCAAGTACAAGTTTTGGTTGAGAAATTTGTAATCTAGGGTTATTTCTTTGAAAAAAAGTGTAGTTCCTCCTTGGAATATCTTGGTACAGAGTGGTAATAATTTTTTGAGGTATCTACTTTTTCAAGGTCATTATATCATTAGCCATTTTATGCAAGAGTTATTTTATTGAATATTGTCTTGAACTCTAATATTTATTCTTTGAAGGCTCTTTTTTTTATTTTTACATACATTATCATGTCATATTCAACATCAATAGCCAATTCTTGGGCTTCTTTTAAATGTACTACCTTATCCCTCCTTAATTAATAACTTACTTTAGCTAACTGAGAGTTGATAAAGAAGGATTTTTTATTTTTATTTATTGGTCATGTAAAGGATGGTATCTTATTTAGAAACCTACTAAATTTTTTAACATACTCTCTCATGGGATCATAAGCCTACTTTTTCATCTGTGTGAGCCAAGAAAGCAAAGCATGTGCATCTTTGACTATCTTAAATCTATTCTCAAACTTATTATTCATAGTATTATATTTAGTGATAAATCTTAGAGTGAGGTGGTAAAACCAATATATAGCCCCATCATATAGCATTTCAATGAACAATATAATGGAAACAAGTTCATTCTCAATGCCCAAAATACCACATGTAACATTGAAGGCAACAAGGTGTTCATCTGGATGTTTTTTTCCATCTCCATAAAATTTTGGAAATTTATTTCTCAATCCTTTTCGAATATCATGTAATTTTCCTGGAGCCAATATATCAATCACATTTCCCTAAGGTAATGCCATAGTCTAAAAATTTACTTATAAGGGAATAACAGTTCCTAATAAGATAAGAACTTGGCTTGTCAAAGTTCCTCCTTTAGGTTGTTTGTTATTATTAGAGGTTGAGGGAAGACTAGTTACTATTTTGATCTTTCTCTAATGTTCAAGGCTCACCTTGAAGCTAGATTTTTCTTGTAATTGATAAAAAGGGTCAACTTCACCTCTTGGATTACTAGCTCTAGTGAATCTCTTTTCTATCAGTTTGGAAGAAAATTATTGGCATTAAGGTGTAGGTTAAATTTGAAGAGCTCTCTAAGCTAGCCTTATGTATTATAATCCTCATGTAGCTGATGCATCTACTCTCTATACTAAAATGACCTGATCTTCTTCTTCTTCTAAGATTCCAACTGCTTTATGAAAATGTGTTGAACTTGTTATATTATCCTAGGCAAAAGTTCTAAAAATGATGAAATATCTTCTTGAGTTTTCATTATCCAATCAAGATTAGGTTAATAAGTGGAGCTTGAGGTGATTGAATTGTCATGAGAAGAAAATATGGTTACAAAAAGTATTTGCTAAGCTATAAGAACTACTCTTCATGTATGTCTCCTCACTTGTCTTATTGAATCAATCTTAAAATTTCCGTAGGCAATGACAACACGTGTTTCCTCTATATCTAGTTATACTCTAATAGTATTAAATTGATCATTATTTGTTTTAATATCAAAGTCAAACAATCAAAAGCTTGAAACTAGGTCTTCCTTTGAAGCTTTATCCCAATTCAAAACATGTTGATGATTTAGATTTTGAAGACCTAAAATGGTCATGTGTGAGCTCACTAGTTTTGAGAACTCTAGGGGATTCTCTTCATGCCCATATTATTTTTGCTTTTTTAGCATGTTCTCATTCTTGATTTAGAATGGCTAGGATAACTTTAAACTAATATACAAAGATTTCATCAGAATCCCAAAAGATCTGTCTGAGGTTTAACACAATATCTAACTGATTAGATTGTTTTAAGTCTAACTCAAGCTGATGGAGTGGTCCTAGAGATGATGCTAGAGTAATATGGATCATTCTAATATGGGTAGCATGAAATTTTCAAAAGTGTGCCCCATGCTAGGCACCAAAAACTATTGGCATGAAAATTTATCAAGGGGACAAATTGATGACTTTTCATCAACAATGTGGGGAACAAATTCCCTCTCTTATTAGTAGGTAGAACTACCTTTAGTGATAGCTAAAATGGAAAAATAATAAATCTTTACAAACAATGAAATGTAAATCATGGGATAGTAATTTTAACCTAAAATTATGAAAAGGAGTTTTTGGAACTGAATGTGTAGAGAGAGAGAGAAAGGATAAGTTTTAGGCAACAAATTCTCCAAGTTAGAAACTAAGATTAAATGAAAGTATTGAGAGAAATTTTGAATTTCAAAGGGACGAAATCTCTTTTATTCAGTGGGTTGAAAATACATAATCATATCCTTAGGGATATGACATATACGCTAGAAAACTACTTATCTCTGATAATAAAAATGAATAACCCTCTATATATTCTAATAGAAACAACAAAGATATTATCTCTATTCCCACCAAGATTTCACATATGTTGGAAATATAAATCATAATTCCAGATAGATATTTTCTAATCTAATTTTTTATTCTTAATAGTTTGAAATTTGTAGCAATATCAATGAGAATTAATTAAGTAAAAATACTTAATCCAAAAGATATTACTAACACAAAGTTTAGGAACACCTCTTTGTATTGATTTATGAAGAGTAGAATGTTTGATATCTATTTACAAAACTTTGCCAAAAATATATTGGTTTCAAACCCTAAATATGAATCCCTAACTTGTATTTATAGGTTTACATGGATGGTTATACAGGGTCGTAAAAATGCCAACAAGAAATTATAAATTGAAATGGTGCAAAAATGTTTTGAGCATTTAGCACCACTTGAGAAAAACATTTGGAGTTTTTACACTAATTTCAAAAGCACATTATCAATTTGCAAAACTTCAAAAAACAAGTTGGAAAAATTCTAAAGATAATTTTTATAATGACAACATACATTTACAAAGGAAAATAGAGTGTAACAATATAAATTAGGTGAAAAAACATGAGAATAAAATGTAGAAATACTGAAAATAATTCTTCATTATTCTTAATATTGTATTGATAGTTCTTTCCCTTTCATAAAATCATCAAATATTTAGAGAAACACCCTGAATAAATATTTAGCTGGTCCATTTGTGTACTTATAGGCAATGTTCATCGAGTAGTCTAACTCTTTCATTTCCCAATGCTTACTTTGGAGACTATTTATCTTCATGTTCAAAATATACATTCACTTGACATTTGGCTAATTGGTGAAGCTATTAATGACAAAATGCAAATGTGGGATTGACAATGTCCTAAATTCACTCTTTGAATTCTTCAATAATAATTTCAATTGAAATCAGATTCCCATTTTGATCTTTGTCATTGACAAAAAGACAGTTCAACTTTTAGACCTCAATGTTGATCTCCATAATCACATCACTTCCAAGTGACCTTGCACTATTGAATTTTTGAAGACATTCTTGAAGAGATTGGATCATGAATTTATTAGCTCTAAGGAATTCAATCTAATAGATGATTTATTCCTTGTTGATAACTCCTTTTTAAATAAGGTCAATCGAAGGAAATTTTGAGAATTCAACCAAATTGAGAATGAATTCTTCCCACTTTTGTTTCTCTTTTATATATCCATTTTCCTTTGTCATTAGTTTCTCACATTGTGACCAAATTTCAAAGACCATTGTTTCCACAATGACAATTGTTGAGGTTCCTTGATCAGTAACCTTTTTAATCCAATCTTTCACTACATTACCCATTTGACATACCTCTCTTACTTTCTCTAATATCTCAGCATGAAGAGTCAATGAAGAAATTTCTAGTTGAAATAGTCTAATCAATCTATGTATCACTGAATTCAACCATTCTACCTTTTATTTTAGTTCATCCTTTGTTGCTTTGACTTTATCCATTTTTTAAAAAATGGTACCAATCACCAACTATACATCTCCCTTCATCACTTCTCTAGTATACTTTCCCAAATGAACCTTGGGTACTTGGTAGCTTTTAATTTTGATTTTTGACTTATCTTTTTCAATTAGAATAATTTCCACCTCTGCATACTTCTCTCCTTTTTCATTTGTTACCATTCTTGAAACTATTCTTGTTTTCTTTGGCCTCTTAGAGAAAGTAATTGTCCAAGTTCTAAAATTTATCTCTTCGAGTTCAATATTTTTTCCTTTTTTCTACTCCAATATGGACAACAAATCTAACTTTATCATGCTTGAGGAAGGAGGGAAGACAAAAGTTGAGATTAGTGGAATAAGCATAACTAGATTCAAAGAAGGTGTTTTCTCAATTATGGCACATTGGAAATATGTTCCTACTTTTTATTATTTACCGATTGTATAAATAGGATTTTTTAGAGAAGAATGGAGAGGTAATTTAGGATTTGAGGGAGAAGATGAAGAGATATGAGTGATCTCTTGTAATGGGAAACTAAATGACATGGGGAACATCATATCATTTGAATCCAAAAATTGTTGGGTCATATTCTCTACCATTTCTTGAGAAAGTGGGAAATAATAAACAAAAATATATTGAGTAATTTAAAGACTAGGAAAAGAAGATAAATCTTCACATAAACTCTTTATTTTGAGCTTGATAATTTTCCATGGTTGAACATTATGTTGAATAGCTTTTGGTTTAGGCACCTCTTCTATCATTGGGGCTTTTCCACTTAGACCTACTTTATCTCCTTTTTATGATTCATCATGTTGCTTATATAAGCTACCAAATTCATCTTCCCTAAGAGGTGTAGGTAAATCAACATTTTTAACATCCCCTCCTTTGCTCTTCAACCACCTAAGAGTTCTATCAAGTAATGATATTATTCTACTTCTAAGAGAAGTAGATTCCCTCTTGTTCCAATGAACTACACACAGTGGTACCCTTTTGAAGTCATGGGAATTCTCCTTCAATTATAGATGGGGATAAAATTCATACACCATTTCATTTTCAAAATCACCCACTGTATGCAATCCATCAAAATATCTTCTTCTTGCTACAACATAAATGAGATACGAAGTCATATAGAACTTTGACATGATTTTTAACCTCATTAATTATTTATGAATTGCATCACTAATCAATTATACCAAATTAATATAATTATTATTTTTGAGGATGATCCAAATGATCCATGTCTAAAATTTATTCACTATTTGAGTTCACACTATCCTGTGCAATAGTGTTATAATGTCTTTTATCTCATTTTTGAAATTAGACCTTGTAAGATTTTTTAGAAGTTGTGTGGAGGAATGTTTTTGATTAGTCAACCATGCATTGTTGAATTATTTATAGAATTCCATACTATTTTCATCCCAAAATCTTTGAGAAGATTCAGGAGTTAGTTGTATAAAAGATTCATGATCCAGAAGGAAAAAAACATTGTCAATTTGCTTAGGAATAAAACTTGCTATCAATTCCCTCTATGAATCTCTCACTTCCCTTGTCTTTGAGTTATATTTATTTGCTATGACCAAGACTAGCTCAAGCGATTATACTAAAATTTGGAATGCTTCTGCCTATGGCAATCCCCTATCATAAATAATTTGACCAAAATATGTCTTATGCATTACGTTCATTCTTTCCCAAAACTTGTCTAAGTCAATGTGACCTAGATTAGTGTCTATGATATTTCTAACATTGGATTCCTATGGTGAAAGAGGTGTCATGTCTTAAAATTGATACTTAATAGTTTATTTGTCTTTACTCAAAATCACCTTTTTTGGAGTAGAGGATAAAGACATCAACTTTTACAAGAGAGCTGACAATTGGGAGATATTTGTGGAAAAGATTTTTATTTTTAAAAATGATGAAATTAAATAACTTAAAGCCAAAATAAGTTATTTAATAGTAATAGGAGTCTATACTCGCAAGTTATCCATGTAAATTATTGTAGTGTGTTTTAACACTACCCATATAAAATTCAACTTTTATTTGACCAACTTCCCTGATTGCAAATGTTCTTATTTAATCTTTTTGTGTTGCTATTTGGAAAATTTCTCTGACAAATGTAAATGAATTGAAAATAAATTTTGAAAATTTTATTTTCAATTTTAAAATATTATCCCCTGTTCGTGATTTAACCAAAATATTAAAAATAAATTACCAAATGATTTTTTGCCAAAATTTAAACCCTCTGAGTTTACCGAAAGAAATATAGTTTTTTCAATTTTCAAGAGAAAATAATTTAAAACTTGATTTTTAATTTTTGTAAATCAAAATCTTGTAAAAATATTCTTTTTTATTTTAGCAACTCTTAGCTTCTTCTAAGAGATGTAATCTTTCAAAATTTCAATCTTCTTTATAGAGCTTCCACATAACCATGTGATTTTTCCATTTGCACACAAAAAGAAATCAAAATATGTTATTTTCAATTTTATTTTTATTTTTTACCAAGTCCATATAATTCAAATTTTCCCTTATGAAGCTAAAAATTTTGTCACTTTTTTAATTATCTTTCTCCACTTAGCAAGTCTTACCATTCAACTTTTGGGCAAATGAAAAATTTTAAATTAAAATTTTAATTCTTTCACTTACCTTTTGGTCATACGGCTAGTTGTATGGCAATCGTATGACTCAGATTTTTGTTTAAAAAAATATTATATAAAATTTAATACTTTCAAAAATTATCTTCAATTAGGTCATATGGCTCAGTTTAGCTGAATGAAAACTTGAAATTGAACAAAGTTTTTATAAAAAAACACATATTGCTCTTGGGCATATGACTAGTCATACAACAACCATATGACTCTATCCTTAGCAATAAAAAGTCCATTTTTTTTAATATGCCAAAATTATACCTTGTGGCCTAGCTAAGGGGAAGAAATTAGGGGAAAAAAAAAAGAAGACAAAAATTGAAAAAAAACTCAATTTTCACCTCCTTTTACAAGGTGTACGACCCAATCATACAATTTAGCTTTGGGTAGATATAAGTAAAAAAAATTATTTTAAAAATCCTTTGTTCCTTTTTGGGGTCATCATATGGTTCATTTAGTTTGGTGAAACAAATTTGAAAATCCCTATTGAAAATTTTAATATATATCTTCTTATTTTTTTGATCGCTCTTGTACAACCTTTTTTTGGTTGAAAAAAAAATTAAAATAGCTTATTTTCCCTTTTGAGCAAACTTCTTCTAGCAGATATCAGCTAAAAACACACATAGAAATTTAATTTTTATTTTTATAAAAATTGCTAGAGTTGAGCAAGCAGGTTTAAAAAAAAATAGAAGGGAAGATATTCTTTAATTAACACGATTTAAAAAATAACAGAATTTGCATGATTAGTGAAAATAAAATTTGATTGCATGTAAGTTAGAAGAGGAGAGTTTAATTCCCAACAGAAATTTACACCATTTAAAAAGGCAATTGTAACATTGAGGTTTTCATTTACATGGCTTGGAGAAGTGCATTTTATATTTGCATGACCTGGGGAAGTGCAACTTCAATTTGCATGATTTGTGAAAATAGAATTTGAAATTGCAAGGAAAGGGGAAATGAAAAATAATTTTGTAACTTAAACAAAATCATAAATCAATTTTTCAATTTGCATGAATACCCAATTCAAATTTGTAATTTACATAGAAACTCAAATCGATTTTATAATTTGCATAGAATGGGGAAATGATTTTGCAAATTGCATAGTGATGAAAAACAAATTTGTAAATTACACAAAACAAAAAATTAAAAATGCAATTTTCACTGAGCATAAAACGGAATTTACAATTTATACAACTCTTATAAAAGTAACATGTGTTTACACAACTTATTAAAAATTAAATTGATTTTACAAAATGTGGGAAATGTTAACGGTTTTTTATATGGGAGGCTCAAATGCATATTAAAATAGTTTAGGGTAAAAATCAATTTGGTCATAAATTTTTAATAAATAAATTAAATTAAATTAATTAATCAATTAATTTAAAAAAATCAATTTTTCAAAAAAATTATAATTTCAATCTCAAGTAAAAAATAATTAGCCATTGGTAAAAATTGAATTTCCATTGGTTTTTTTTTTCAAAAACCGTGATAACAAGTTGAATTTATTTTAACATTCTAAATCATCGATAGTGTGGGGTTTTTTTCTAATAGTTTATTAGCATCATAAGTAATACATTTAAGCCAATATTTATAAATTTTGGCAAATGCCTTAGGATTTAAGGTGGGATCAATAGACTCGTCATAAGTGATAGTTTTTATGAATCCACTAATGTCCATGCATACAATGTAAGGCATTAAAAGTTCATTTTGTAAGTTTTTAATGAATTTATTTTGAATGGGTGGTTATGGGATTAGGTTCTTGAGATGATCCCTAAAGGGGAGAGGGGAACATTTATTTCCATTTTCCACTAAATTTG